>VOQK01044100.1:17892-30842 GCA_015052645.1 Benitochromis conjunctus
TAGAAGGAAAAAAAAAAAAAAAAAAGAAAAAGCGGAAGATAAATAGCTGCCAACAAGCTGATGTTAGTCCTGTGTAACTTCTGAAAGCTTGCTCTCCTTTATGCAAACAGTTCATGCAGGCGAGGTGGCTCATAAATCACAAGCTTTTCTGAGAATCACATTGGGAAAACATCTTTCTGTCATTAACTGCATGCTCCCTGTTTGTCAAGTTGTGTTCTGGTAGTTTAAACAAAGTTTTAAATTTAGGCCGCACTAATGACCATATTTTTGTTTCCCACGAATGTAAAGAAGGCAGCATCACAGAAGATGTGACATAGCTGTTCTGGGGATGTTAGAAACGCCATGACTGCTTAATTAACAAGAACATCTGAATGTGAACACTGGCCTTAATGGCAAGTCTCATTATATGCTGCCTGCACGGCCCTTTCTGGTCACATTCATCCTCTCGCTCTCTGCTGCTGCTACTAGAAATAGCACACAAAGTAAGCTCGTGGAAATGCCACCAGCGACAGCTTATGACAAAGCTGAGACTACAAGAAGCTATTAGCGAGCTTGCCAAAGAGTCGTTAGTGAACAGCAAAGTTTTAACTAAATATGAACGGACAGAAGCAATCTGCTGTAACTGTAAAACTGTGTTTCTTGTTGTTTTACTCGGTCTAAACGTTCCTGGAAAGTGAGAACAGGGAAAATTTGAGCTGATTTTTCAGTGTCAGGTCGAATAAAATCGAACCAGAGGGAGAAAAATGCTTCAGCAGGTAGTAGATGATAAAGTAAATACGGTTGCGCGTATGTGTGTGTGTGTGTGTTTGAAAGACTTATTGGTGCCACGTGTGGAAATACTGCTGGCGCTTTTGTCACAAAGCATGTGAAGCATCACATCATGGCGACACATCTCTGTGACAGCTCCCAGCCTAAATGCCGCAGCTGGACTTTGACTGTGATAAATAGTGACAAGGAGAGGGAGAGGAAAAGGGAAGGAATGGGTAGGACACTTGTAGATAGCAGCTTTAGGCCTGACTTCATGGCTTTACAAAGCCCTTTGAGCGAGAGCCTCTCACAATACAACTGTACAGAAAAAGGGAAAGTCCATGCAATTTACATCTGCCGCCTGCCTGCTTTCAAAATTTAGTGTGACTCCAGTCTTGAGTAAATTCTACAATTTAAAGGCAGCAGATATGGATTTATTGAATATTTATCCCGGTTTTATATCCATATGAGCACCTGCGACCCTTTCCTTTGATGTCGGTCTGTCTCCATTTACTGTCCTAATAAAGTGTTCTGGGTTGTACTCACCTTTTAAAGAAACTCCAATAAAACACGTACATGCACTTCGGCGCCACGGAGAATGAGTACGTAACAGGCTTCAGAAAAGGTCTCTCTTTCCAGGTTATGAAGCAAGATAGTCTCATTGTTCATCTTTACAGCTGTCAGTTAGCAGGCGCAGCCCAGTGCGTGCGTCAGCCCTTTCTTTAATAGGGAACACAGCCTCTCTGCACAGCCATTGATTTACCTCCTCCACCCTCACTATCTCTACTTGCACCCACAGTTTTGATCAGCACACGCTGGATAAAATTTGCCCTGGCTGTGTATACATGTGTGTAATTGAAAACGAAGGAGAGAATGAAAAATCAAAAAAAAACAACACACACACACACACACACAAAAGCGGCGGTGTGTGTTGTGTGCACTTGCTCGCTTACACCTTGATGCATTTGTGCGTCTGCATCCATTCGGAGTGCAGTCGTAAATTGAGTGGCTGTATTGTATCCTGTGAACAAAAGAGGCCCATTTGTATAAATTTGGCTTGCAGAGGATTTGGCTCTAAAATGTGCCCCTAGCGTAGAAGATTTGATTACACGGGTATCTGTTGCTCTGCCTCAGTGAATAAAACAGGCCTCCATCAACAGAAGAAGTCAATGTGCCCCTGAAAACACTTCAAACAAAACACAGTCTTAAGGTACCTGTTTGTGTCTTAGATGCGTTTGGGTTAACATGCTTCTGTTCAACAGCAAGTCTTTTCTTTCTACAGTTCAATTATTACTTTCTTTACTTTCTCAGTCATTTTTTTAGTTTATTTAATAGAAAAAATATTGTATAAATATACATCGATTAGTGTGTAAGTACATTTTCCAACTAGTCGATGCATTCTCGTAACCTTTGAATTAATCCATTAAAAATACATAGGAGCTGAAGCCAGTTTGCACCACTATCTTGAATTGCCCATGTGCCTAATCACATTTTATGTATGTGGCTAAGGACTGGCTGAATACATAGCACACCAAAGATGGAGGAGAAGAAGAGGACTCGTAGGCAAATTTCAATTAAAGAGGACATGAAACGCTACACATATAAAGGCTAATCTACGCCATTGAGCCCTGCTCTCAAAAACTGAAACCGATGTAACTCTGTCTGTGAAAATCGATTTAAGAAACAAGTGCTTAAAGTTTTAACATAATGTTTAACGCCATCTTCTGTCAGTGCCAAACGTTTTTACACAGTCCACACTGTTCTTATTTGTAACAGGCTTTACAAAGTCCAACATTATGACTAACAGCTGGATTTTCCTGTTTGAGTGCAGCTAGCCAAACAGCAAACAGCCAATTAATGCTAAAGAGACAAACAGTGGAAGTGGACAGTATATCCTCGGTTTCTTAACAAAAAACTCATTGTTGCAGCCAGGGGTAGCACAAATGTGATCCCAGATTTTTGGTCTTAGTGTCCTTGTTTTCCTCTGAGTTATCAATTGTGTCACTGGCTAGCTAACATAGACTAATGTAAGTCTATTAGCCACAACCAACCAACCACATGACGTCAAGTTCCGTAGCGCCAGAAGATTGCGCTAAACATGTTTTTAAAATTTTAACTTCAACACTTATTTCTTAAGTCCAGCTTTGCAGTCAGTGTTTTTATAGCAGAGCTCAAGCCTTTATCCTTTATGTCCTCTTTAATATCTGGACCTTCACACTTCTTCTTTCCCTTCACCAAAGAAGCCAAAGCGTGAAGGAACAAGATAAAAGGTGCTGAGGAGAGAGAAGGATTTCAAAAGTGATGCAGAGGTCGCCTGCTTTCTGCTCGACCAGTCATTCTAAACCTAACAGTCTAAATTATGTGCATAACGCTACAGCTAGTTTTACTACTAGCCCTACAGTACCATTAAAAAGGTGTAGATGCTCACACTCACTGAAGATCAGCAAATCAGATGTATTTGATTAGGAACACCTGGCAGCTACTTAATTTCTATTGAAGCATGAAAAATGTCATTAGTTTTTTACAGCACTGAAAGTGCTTTCTACAGTCGAACAACTGCTCATGCAACAAACATGCAAATATACACCAGCGATTTTACTGTCCAGGAGAAGAAGCCACGTAACATGACACGTACTTCAGCTAAATAAAACTCATTAGTTTAAATTAAGCCGGTTCATTTTGCACCATCAACTCTGCTAACTTTGGGATATTGGAATATAATCACAAATGAAAAAAGTCAGATTGCATCAAACTTCACTGACAATCATTAAGCCAAATCTAATACATTCCCCTACTGCTAAAAGTTTATTCTTAATCAGAGAGCAATTTCTGTACCACCTTGCCGCATATAGCTCCTCCAGTTTTACCAGCCATGTGTCAGTCTGCTTTGATAAGAAGCATCAAATTTAACCAGGCTGTGGTCTAAGGAACTCATAACTGTTCCTCATCTCCTTTAGTTTTCTAAGTAGAAGAAGGTTAATTTATTGTCTAGTAAGCAAAATGCCACGAGTCGGTGTGTGGCTGACAGAGTTTGGACCAAACTGCAGATCACAAAGAAGCCAGAACTCAAATGGCTTACAATACCAAACACACAAAGCACACATATGAGGAAACGTTTGGCGACAACATAACAAGGAACAAGAGCAAAGTGGAGACAACAAAATCCTCTAACAAACTAAGGGAAGTAAAGCAGAACATAATGCACACTGGACAAGACTATCAAAATAAAATGGTAAACAAACACAGAGACATGAGTGACAGAGGACATAAGACTCACCTGACACAACTAACAGCAGTGTTGGGCAGTAACGGAACACATGTACCAGCCTTATGTATTTAAAATACAAAATATGAGTAACTGTATTCCGTTACAGCTACCACTTAAATAGGTGATAATTGTAATACAGTTACTTTCTCGAATTTTGGTAATTCCACGCATTCCCCAAACAAAACACGCAGTAAGAGGCTCTAATGTAAGCATCCTGTTAGTGTTGGTGGCATCAGTCACACAATGAACCCAGAGCCAGGACAACAGAGCCAGCAGTGCACGGGCGGGAATGCATTACTTACTTGGAAATTCCGACACAGCTTCACATTTAAAGAATCAAGGGACGAGCAAAATCTGACCGTGCAATGCAAACTCTGTTTGCCAGCAACCAAGCTACTCTCAGCATCAAAAGACTCCACCTCCAACCTAAAGAAACATCTGGAAGTAAGTTCTTTTTTAAAAACTAACGTTAGCCTACTGCAACTACCTTGTTTTAGTTGTGGTAGTTACCTTGGTTATGTGCCACTTCAGTGTCTTGGGCGTACTATTGCTGCACAATTTATTACTATTAATGAAGGCTGCATTACAACCTGCTAGCTGCAAATAATCATGTGCAGTTCTGAAAGCAGACAAAAAGAAAACATATTACTGATATGCCTGTTACGTGTTTTTGTGTGTGTGTTTCTCTCCCTCTTTCCCTCCATCCTCCGTGCCTGGTTGTTTACGGAAGTTCGCGCTTCCGGGAGAGTGAGAGCTGAACGGCCTCTAACCCGGAAGCACCGCCGCGCTGCAGCCAACACACCTGCGCCTAATTTTCCATCCAGCTGCCTCTAATCATCCTCCATCTTGGGCAGAGGTATTTAACGGTGTGACCGGACGGCAGTCAGCGCTGGATTGTTGCACTAAGCCCAGTAGTTACAGTGAGCTCTGCTAACATCGTGTTGTGTCAGGTAGGAAGCCTCCTCACCTGTTGTGTACTGTCCTTCATCTCTAGGAGTTTGAGGAAGGAGTGGACGGTTTGGAGAGAAGAAGCACGGTCACCGGATCATTGTGAGTGCACGGAGTCGCTACCACTGGGTTTTGGGAGAGAGGCACAAATTGGATTTTGCACTTTTTACCATACTGAGAACAACCATGGACAGTGAAGAGAGAAGACATTAAAACTGGGAGAAAGACATGCAAGGAATGGCCTAAGGGCAGATTTGAACACAAGCCTCTTCACTGGCCTTACAGTAGATGAGTTGCCCAGTGTCAGCAGTTAACCTACATACAGCATCATCATTTTGGATAACTCCATACACTCTGTGCCGATTTTCCCATAATCCTTCTCTTTGAGTCTGCAAAGAGCTGCACAAACCGACAGAACCATGAATTTCTCTTGAAGTTGGAGGCGGAGCCAAAGATGGTGAGAACCTGACTGACCCCCCCCCCCCAGCGTCTGTAACTCTGAGGGGAGCGAAGTGAGTCCTGACTATAACACTAGCAGCTCTCCTGCTGACTTATAATCTGAGCACACATGAGGAAATGCTTTCACTAACAATTTATTTCAGCCGCAGAGAAGGAAGAACAATTATCAACAAACTGTCCTATATTCATATGTACACAGTGAAAATGAAAATAAAGAAAGCGTAAACACATACCTAGGTTCAGTGGTTGATTTCCCAGCTCATGTACTGGCCCAGACTCTCCAGACATCCCCTCCCATGTCTCCCTCTCTGCTTTCTTAGTAAATAAAAAAACATTACAACTCAGTGGACTTCTCACTCAATTTATGGAAAACATATGTTTGTTCACTCTTCCACGCTCACATCTTGGCTTCCAATTTTCCCTTTTGAAATAATGAATATGTTTTTAATCGACTCATTTTTCTCGTCAGCCGCTCATCCTGTGATATCCCTTCCCCTTTCGCTCCCGTCGTCAGGTCCAGCCGATTCCAGGACCAAGTTTCTATCTGTGGTTGAAATTTAATATCTATCAAGAGAGTACACTTGCTGGCCAAACGCTGGGCCTCTCCATACACACACACACACATGCTGGCACATATCCACTTAAATCAGCACAAGCAAGTTCACAAGTAGGTTTTTACACACACATCGGCAGCCCACCTGCAACTTCTTCAGTCTAACACTCCCCCCCATGCAAAAAAAAAAAGCCCAAACCTCTCGATGTTTCAACTGCAACTACTACTTTCCGCTTCACTTTCTTACTTTCAACAATCCAAAGCTCAAAGAGCATTTTTTTGGATGCTGATGAAACGAGACATTAATCCACAGGAGGAAGACGTACAGTGTCTGATACTGTGGAAAGGATTTGTAATGGTAATCTATGCATCTGATGTAATTTATTGATGTGTTGAGGTTGCACAGAGACTGTGTGTGTGTGCGCGTGTGTGATTTTTTTGGCTCAATGAAACTAAGCTCCATTATCTCCACCTGTTGATCGTCACCCTTATTACACTATAACAACAAGAAATCCTCCCATTTATACTGGCCCATGGTACTGCTTACAGGAGGTTACGGTTCTTACACACATTGAAAAAATATACCATAGTCTGTGTGTGTGTGTGTGTGTGTGTGTGTGTGCGTGCCAGAAAGAAACACAGTAGAAACCGAGGCATGTTCATGTTGGCTGTGGTATTGTTCTTGGAAGGTGCCAATCAAATACTGTATATTGCAAACATGATCTGGATCCAAACCATCACACACACACAGACAGAGATCTGCTTTCTATCTTCAGTCTGGTGTGTGTGTGTGTGCGTGTGCTGTAGATGGAAAAAAGCTTCTGCTGATGATGGGATGAGATAGTTTTAAATTTCTGGTTTAAAATGACATCTTATTTATGGCCACTTAACTACTTTGACATGATTGGAATGCATTCAGGCAAGTGTGCGTGTGTGTATGTGTGTGTGTCTGTTTGTGTGTGTATGTGTGGTCATCCCTGATTGCTTTTGGTAGCATTATTAACCTCGCCGGTCAGGAATAGCAAATGAAATGTCAAACATCATATCAGTTAGGAGGAAGATATTCCCTCTCGGTGTCGCACACTCGTACACACACAGCCTCTTCACGACTAAAGAAATTAACATCCTTCATATACAGGACGTATACCCTGCAGCATTCTGATGGTCTGAATATGAAATGAAATGACAATTCCTACATGATCCCAGAATCAAACTCAATAGATTGATATGTAAATGCAGGCAAATGAAACTCATCCCAGAAAGCTGACCTCACCTGGCTGCTCCACGCCGTCAATCAGCAGCCTCATCAGCCGAAGCACGGGAGCAATCGCACTGCATATGCAACTGTGCGGATTAGGCCTGAACCCTGCAGCTATCATTACTGTGCTCTGATACTGTCATTACAGTATCTTTCCCACTTTGTGGCTTCCCCTTCTGTCCTCTGGCCTGAGGAAAGAATGTAAAATCGCTTTCCAGAGCAAGAAAAACAGAGGTTTTCTCACAGGGCGTGGAGCTGGAAGACCTTGAAAAACCAGTGCTGCATGCTCACTGCAGTCACAGCTATCATGAAAAATAATCTTGCCCACGGTGTGGCAAATCAGTGGGAAATTACACTTCCTTTTGTCCCTGATTTTGAGGAAATATTTGATTAGAGATTGTTCTTCTCACATTTGACTGCTGTCATCATACAGCTGCGGTAGTGAGACAATTGTCTGGCAAAATTTCACGCTATCAGTATCACTGATAGGTAATTGCAGGTGCAAGACCAACCATAAGATGCTCAGACCAGCATCACACACAAAAGGATCATCGATCAGAGAAATCAGGTTAAGTTTAAAAGTGGCTCAAAGTTTCGAGTTTTGAAGTCTCAGAGACAACTTCTTATATTATCTGTAAGTTTCATAGTCATTATTCATTACCAGTTTTTAAATTTCGAATTTCTCAGAAAATCAGAGTTAACAGTGTGCAATTGTTTATCTACTGAATACAAGCTTTGAGTGGTCTATTGCCTGAGGCTCATGCTTCAAGCAGTTCAAGTTCTCTGGCATTTCCTCTCCTGTCTCTCTCTCTGCTTTTGAGTTGATTGGGTTCATCATACTGAGAGTTACAGCAAAGCAAACAAATAAACAAGACGGTTTCCTGCTACTGAACTGCCCGATGAAAAATTTGCAGTTTTCTGCATATTTCCCTTGCAGAGTTAGCTTTGTAAATGTCTTCAAGTTGTCACATTAAAGTTGTTCTGTGATAAATTTCCAGAGTTGGTAAATCCAGCCCTGTGCAGTGGTATTATAAATCACTGTGCAGGGTTTTGGTACGTAATAAGCTTAAAACTCTTTCTTTTTATCAAATTGTCTGGACTTCCTGGATTATATTTCATTTTCTTACTGGCATAGGCTACCGTCAGCGAGAACGTCTACTACAGCTTTGAAAACATTATGAGAAACAGAATGTCAGTGGCTGTTTTGAGCTAATAGACTGCTTTAATTCTTTATGGTGTCGCAAACATTCCCCAGAGACTTTGGTGCATATTGACATGATAGCATCATACAGTTGGTGCAGATTTGTCAGCTCCACATCGATGATGGGAATCTCCCATTCCTCCACATCCCAAGTGCTCTATTGGTGAAATGTGATTGTCGAGTCCATTTGATGGCATTGAACTCATTGTCATGTTCAAAACCCCAGTTTGAGATGATTTTAGGCTTTATGACACAGTGCATTTTTTAGTTGGAAGCATTAATCTGAAAATTGGAAATCTTTTGTCATAAAGGAATGGACGTGTTCAGCAACAATACTCAACATTTAAATGATGGCCAAAAATGTGTCAAGAAAATATCCCCCACACCATTATACCACCACCACCAGTCTGAACCACTGATACAAAGTAGGATGGATCCACGATTTGATGTTTACACCAAATTCTGAAACTAAAGATGGTTGTGTGGGAAAATCCCCGTAGATCAGCAGTTTCTGAAATACAGACCAACCCTTCTGGCATCAACAACCATGACAAGTTCAAATTCACTTACATCAAACTTTGTTTCCCCATTCTAATGCTCAGTTTGAACTTCAGCAGATGGTATTGATCATGCTTTGAGTTGCTGCCATGTGATTGGCTGATTAGATAGCTGCATGAGCAGGCAGCCGAACAGGTGTATCTAATGAAGTGGTGAGTGACTCTATGTTTTGTTGTTGATTGAGTTTTGGAGGAAACTCACACACACACACACACACAAGTGTTTCGTTAGCCAAGTTTACCATCACAGATTAGCTGCTATGCTAACAAAAGCTAATTATCAGTTGCCCGCAGGTAAGGTTGTTGTGTACCATACCTGAACACGACAATCCCCACATCCCCGCTGGCCTGCACTCACACTGTACTTAACGATCCAGGCCCAAGTATGTGTCAGTTCTTCTCATCATCTCAGCTCCTCTCTTATGTCTGTTCTCTTTCGCGCACACACGTTGGAAAACCAACGTGTCATTTGGTGATTTAATTGGGGCTGTTTTTGAAGTGGTGACAAGCTGTCCTCTTGCACTAAGTATAGATTTGTTAATTAATTAACACAGCTGTCAGTGAGCGAGCGTTGGCGTACTTTGGCAGAGTCAGAAATCACACTACTCAAACAAACTGGACTTTCGGGGTCAAATGCGTTTGGGTACGGTACAGATTGCCTAGTGTGGGTGCACCCGGAGACTATTGATGGTCAGTGCAGTCTATTGCAAATAAGAGACACAAAATCTAGAAAAGTGTACAATTACTAGTTTTCCAGGGCAGCAACCAGGAACATTGGTTTATGGCCTGTATCCCTATCCAAACTAAAACGATTAGCCCAATAAGAAGACTAGAGGTAAGAGGATCAAGGCTGTTTCACTTGATTGTAAGGGGTGGTGAATGTACCAAATATTTTGAAGGGTGTGATATATTTCTTTTCTGAATGGGGCACAGATGAGAATAGCCTTAAATTCTTGAGAACATGCACCTTGGTCTGCTGACCCAAAGCTGGCCCCTGTGATCCCTGAGATACTTTTGGTGAACCGGAGGTTTGGAATCAGGCAATGGAGAGCATGAAATAGGCTTTTATCCTAATCACAGCCTCCAGTCTTTTGTGGAAGCCACTGCTGAAAATCCCCACCCCGCATCCTGTGCGGTACTGACTCTGGATCCTCCACAGAGTCTGAGAAGAGGGACAGTAACGGAACATGACGAAGGCTCGGAAATTGCAAGGAATCACAACTGACGGGCTCCTATCGGTGCACTTTTGTGTCGGGAGTGCTGAGTTCACGCCGAGTGAAACCGACTGTAAGAGGAACTGTGAGAACAGGCTCTGTTTCATCTGGATTCATCTCAGCTGCTAGATTACTGGCAGGTGTTTACACAAGACTGCAGTTCAGAAACGTTACACGCCTTCCTCCTTCTGTGTGTGTGTATTTAAGGAGTATGTTATGCATGTGTGGCGTATGTGTGTCCCTGTATTGCTGAACGTCAAATCAGATTAAACTTGGGGAGGGGGGTTGGGGGGACTGAGCTGCGAGCGCTCAGCTACGCTTGCTTTACTCCAAGGTATGTGAGAGCGTGAGTGTGTGCATTGGGGGTGGGTGGCTTGATTTGGAGTTGTTGGCTCGAAGGTATTTTACCTAAGGGGGTTTGTGCACAAGTTGCTGTATGTATACATTGTGGTATGTATATGTGTGTGTGTGTGTGTGTGTGTGCATGCGTGCGTGCGTGCGTGCGTGCGTGCGTGCGTGTTATTAAACCAAAAGCCCACCTGCTGATAGGCCTGATAAGAGGCCCTCGTAGCTCTGTCTACTGTTACATCCACAAGTTGGACACAACCACAACATAATCAGAATGACTGCAATTAAAATATGAAGTTGTTCAGTGGTTTATCTTTTTGAAGGGGCTGTGAGGGTTGTTGGGTAATAAGAAAACAATTTAATGCTAATGTGTCTGTAAAACATTTCTGCATCCCGTGCGTATTTCCACAGTGAAAGCTGTTGTTCAGCACTAGTTTGAGATACAGCAGTAGTGACAGCAAAGATAACAATATCAGAGTAGAGTTTGGTCATTTTCCCAGTTCTCCACAGAAAGGATCAGCTCACCATTAGAGACAGGCCTTTTTTCTTTTTTTAAAGGGGCTTGGAAAAAGTGAGCAACAACGTGAAGCCTAATTAAATGGAAAAACATGCTCATGTTTGCGTGACTTGTGGCAGTTTTCACACTGTTTATCAACCGCAGCAAACTGGAAACACAAAATTCAACTGTAAACACAACGTAACTGCAAAAAGAAAAAAAGTGACAGCGCTGTGTTGTGTGACGTCATATTGTCGGTGCGTTTTTTTTTTCTTCACATTTTTAAATGGAACTTTGATGCAGGCCACATGAAAATAATGGGA
This sequence comes from Benitochromis conjunctus, assembly GCA_015052645.1. Lineage (NCBI taxonomy): Eukaryota > Metazoa > Chordata > Actinopteri > Cichliformes > Cichlidae > Benitochromis > Benitochromis conjunctus. The sequence goes on from VOQK01044100.1 coordinate 29,265, forward strand.
TAATGTTAAAGTTACAACCAAAGTTGGTTCACCAAGTGAAAACCAAGATATGCTTCTTCAGACATGCATGTTGAAAGACCAGATAGCTTCTTGGATGGTGAATGTGATTCGAGAGCTTAGGGAAACATTGGCCAAATATGTGCCATTCTGTGGCCAACATACACACGAGCATGCATCTCACTCTACATAAACCTTCTTAATATCGTATCACTGTAAATATTTAACCAGATACAAACAGGAAAAAGGTGGTTGTAGGACCCAAGTAACCATTATCATCTTCTAAGGTCATTAACTCTTCTATACTGTGCTTCCTAGTATTCAGGCAAAGCTCTCCATAACCTGTGCACTGACCTTTGTGTGTTTGCCACCCAGTCCCTACAGGTGAATGTCTGTTAACGCACCCTTTGGCCATGATTTTAACAGGACACGTCACTCAGCAGAGAGGAAATTACCACTTGAAGAATGAGAGGAACCTGTGTTCTCCAACAAAGAGAAGCGAACGACTGGGAAAGAGGGCGAGGCTGACAGACAAAGATAGACATGACCTCTCGTTCATATTTCCAGCTTTTGATCATTTATATTTTTTTCGGATGCTGAATCTGTGTCTGCAGAAACCCCAAATTGTGACATTCTGAAAACATTTCCCAGACATCGAGCATGTATTTCAGGATAATGTTACAGGAAATTTTCCCCCACACAGAAAGTGAGGTTATGACACACAAGAGATCAGTGCCAGTCCAATACCATAATCTGAACACACCCCTTCTCTACCCATGAATAAATAAATGCTGCTTTATTTTTCCAGCTGGCAAAAGCATAAATGATAAATGATGTGTGATCAATTTTATGTTGTAATGTGTAATAATGTGGGTTTTTTGGTTGTGTTGTTGAAAATAATAATAATAATAATAACAGAGAATAATGAGGGGAGATGGAGCGCAATGAACAAACCGCTCTCACTTAAACAGCAAAGTCATACTTTCTGTATGTGCAAGTACACGAGGGTTTACTAGGGTTATGAGGGTCCTGCTAGCACAGATTCTCACTGTGCTAGCAGGACATGAGGTTCTGTGTGGGCATCTGTGTAGTCTCCAATTTGTAGGACTTATCCACACAGCTACTACAGTACAAGGGCACCAAGTGTAAAAAAGTAGTATAATAAGAACAATATGCATCATGGTGGCTGCAGCTGTCTGCATACTAAAAAAAAAACCAAAAGATTTTGGCCTGTTTTGTGACAAGTGAACTTTATGTGTTTTAAATACAGAGAAGTGCCCTACAGGTCTGAAATTTGAAACTTCCAAACAACATGGCTCCTCTGATGGCTCTAATGTAAAGCTAGCTCCAAAAAGTGAGCCAGATTCCAATACTAAATGTACAAAGCATGTTTTCAGGCTGGTACAATTCAAATTCTCCCCTTCATTGTCTCCTTCATAAAAAGAGCAAGGCTTTTTAATGTACACTCACCAGCCACTTCTCTTTAATGCAAATATCCAATGAGCCGATGACATTGCATTTAGGTGTGCAGTCAAGGTCAAGATGTCCTGCTGGAGTTCAAACTGAACTTGGGAAATGGGA
>VOQK01044105.1:4201-23898 GCA_015052645.1 Benitochromis conjunctus
AATTACTCCTCTTCTCTTTGGGCACAATAGGATAAACACAAACCATAGCAGCCTACTCACTAACTTCTCGTAGCGACTTAGGAAGAGTATTGTCTTGTGAACTCCCACCTTTCTTCTGTTTTAAGATTAGAGAGTATATAGTCTCTTTTTTTTATTCAGTTGTGTGCACGCATGTATTTAAACATTTATTTTGTCTGAATTGCAGGTTGTAAATGTGACTTCACTGGCATTTATTGTCTGTGGCTTTGCACATTCACTTGCCACGTCAGACTTATCACTTAACACCTTAATATACCTTAGATATGTTCACCTATATGTAGTGCATTATTTTAAATGTTATCCCAAAAAAGGGGAGACTCTACTGTTTTGACACAAGTCCTCTATAGTTGCCTCCTTACATTATATCCATCCCAATTCCGTGGCAGAAATTTAATGCCTTAATATCAATCACCCTCAATTGCTGTTTGACCCACTTCTCCACAGGTTTACCTATCATATCCAAGGGCAGTTGCGATGATACGGATGACCACTCGGTGTCACCACTTAAACCTGGGCTTTTTTAGGACGTCAGCTCCTCAACCTTAGAAGAAGGGCATTGATTTTAAAAAGCACGGTCTTTGCTTTCCCCTCTCATTCAGTTCTTCCTCAGTCATCTCTTCTTCACTCAAGTTAGCTCTTATCCCTTGCCAGATTAGATCAGATTACTGGTTAAAAATGACATATTCAGTCCGATACATTATTCCAGTGAACAGTTGCTGAAACGAAGAAAATAACAACATTCTGACTGAAACCAAGCAGCTATTTGCTTGGCAATTTTAATAAACAATATAAACGATTTTGCATGCACAAAATATTTCATCAACATACATTTTTCAATATAAATAAAAACATTTGACCTGTTTCAAACTCTAATAAAGTGTTTTTGTAGGGTAACTCTGCTACTGGATGCACAAATTGTTTGTATATTGCTTGTATATTCAAACATGCACTCACAACCTCACTAGTAGAGGAAAAGGGTGAGAATCATATAATAGTTGTAGGTGTATATCGAACTCTAGACACCAATCGCATCCTCTACATATTTGAAAGAGGACCTGTGAACACATTTGTAGAAGATTGTTGTTTTACAAGCAAGATTCTGATTTCTTTGTTGTTAAAGTCTAAAGAGACTCGAAGTTCCTTCGATGTCATTCCTATACACTTAGTTATATATATGTGATTCAGTATGTGAGTATGTTTCTGCTTGGGCTAGAGAGGGGCGGTGATTCATTCGACTGGTTCTGTCGCCCCGCTGTTCCATTTGCAAAGTGTGATCAGCAATTATCCTCTCTCATTACTGCGACCTGGAGAGCTGAGCCTGAGGAGCTCACTGGGACCCTTCAGATAACACAGTGACACGGGGGGCTGTGGAGAACACCAATACTTAACCACTAACTACACAACATATAACAGGCCTTATCTGGCAGCTCCAGCCAGCTGACAGAGGCTTACCAGGAACATATTGAGGAATGCTCCCTACAGAGCACGTGGGATGCAAAAAATAACTTGCATATAAAAGTGTATGCAAACACAGATTTAGTGACTATCCAAAGTACATCTCTACATTACTTTAACTGTGCTATTACGCACACGGAAAGATCAAAGTAGTTTTGCACCCTGATCTCTTAGAAGCCATAACTACCACTTTGGATATAAAGTTTTGCCTTTTTGTTAGTTTTTCGTACAGACATTTCTATCCTTTCTACTGAAAAATCACCACTAAGTACAAGATGCCCACTGGCATTTTTGTCTGGGATAAATCTAGTTGCCAAGTTATGGCCTTTATTTGGCCCAGAAATAGGAGTAAAATTGGGCTATTTTGTCTGATTCAGTTTAACTGAAGATGAATCTCTGTTCTTCCAGATTTCCTGAACTTCATTGTACATGCATTTTCCTCCCTCTGAGGACATGGACAAGAAAAATCTTGTCCAATAAAATCTTCAGATTTTTTCAGTGTTATTAAGCAATATGAAACACAAACGCAAAATCACTACATTACTTTATATGACATTTAAGGGTCAAAGACTTGATATGAAAACTTGTTGACAAATACCAAAAAAATAAATATACAGCATTGTGACAACAAATAAAAAGCTAATAACAAATATACTACAAGTATAACTGTTAACAAGGAAATCCAAAGTTTATAGTGTCCGATGCTTTCTTCTGTGTCTTGGCAAAATTGTCTACAAATTTGGGAAGGCATTTAAACGCACTGTCTAAAGAGTTTCTAAAATCACACAATACTGGCAGGAACAATCCACTTTACTCAAGCAATAAGAAATGGTGTCATTTTACAATGTTCTTTGTGTGGAATAGTAAATAAGAGATGATGTTTCACTTGCCAGCAGCCAGTATTAGCAATTAAAGCTTAAAATATGCTACGCTTCTTTTATTTATTACTTAACTTTTGACAGGATAAGTGTTTCTCCAGTGTACATCCTGTAATTGCAGATTTAGAAACATGAGGTAGCCTTGTTGATATCTTTTGTACAAGCTATGAACATATTTTCAGTGACACATTTTAAATCTATTTACATATTTATATAGATTAACTATTTCATTCATGGTCCAGATTACATTCTTTGTATTCTAAATAGTGTTTTGCACTCATAACTTCCTGTGGAAATTCACAGATACCAAACACCAAAACCCCACAGTTATGCTCAGCAACACCAGGCAACCCAAAGATGACTTGAACGTATAATAATTCATTTTTGATTAATTTCCTTCTGCTTGACATTATGTTTTAATCATATCATATTCAGACCATTGTGTCCCATGTCATGCCCTGAACATCAGTGCATTTGTGATGTATTCTGATTTATTTAGGTTCTTATTTTAATAATAATGTGTTATGTGTCTTGCTCATGTATTTAATTCAGCATTATGACAGCAAAGCTTTGCTCAACCGATCTGAGGAAAAGAGAGGGAGACAGCATGTATGAGTGGGGCAGAGATGCAGTTGTTGTGTTATGGCCAAGATTCTGACTCTTTGGGATAGGGGGGTTTGGCAGCTTGTGGAAGGTTTACAGCTGAAATCTCAGCAAAATGTTTGCTTCTGTTTTGGATCTGCACCATCACCATTATTTAGGCACAGCACTTGCCAACACTAACTGCCTAATTAAGCATTCAGTGGCGCTCTCACTGACTTTGAGGTCATTTTCACTCTGGCTTGGAATACAATCATTTAATTTTGCAGATAGTACATCACCGGCTTATTGTTATGAATAACAGCTCTTGGAAAGTGTTTTACTGAGACTCATTTTATCATCAACCATTTTACATTATCTACACTGGGCTTTTACTTAGATCTAATGGATGTGACCATATTAGACCTATAGTGTGTACACCCGTTATGAGTAAATGTCACAAATTATTTTACTGATCACCTACGGGGGTTCTTGTCCACTATCCCTCCGCTATCGCTTGCCTTTTTATTTACCTTTTTATCTACTGAAACACAGTTGGGGATCTTTGTTCATGTATTTTTAGTCTTTCCTGAGACCAAACTGAAAATAGGGGCAAATGTGCCTGAATTATCCCCAGGGGAAGTGTGTCTTGTGTACAGTGTTATATTCTGATGCTTTACATATATAACACACTGAAAGATAAGAAGTATTTAACCTGATGCTATCAAACTGCTTCGCATCTTAGAAATACAATATTTGACCTAATCACACTGACAACATAAAGCCTTGCAGAAACGCTCTCAGAATGAAAGCACTGAGGTGCTTGTGTACATGCTTCGCATTGCTCTATTGAACAAAGATTCAGAGTTCAGCAGCTTGATGGAGGCTGTAACAAATAAAAGCTTACAACTCTTTTATTTGTACTTCGGCATCCTGAGTTTTCATTTTAATGGCAGTAGTTCATAGTCAGAACCAGAGTGTCAAAGGTCTAGTATAAGTTTTTCATGCCTGCCTGTTCAAACAGACCCTGTATCTATTCCTTTTCCCCATTATTTTTATTGCAATGTTGTGTATGCTTACAAACCTGCTTTCAGGTGCACTGTTAGGTTGCCAGAATATGCTGGATTCTGATCAAACGATTCTAACGGGAGCCCATGAAGTGGGGTCTGGTGCTCTTGCTCTTTCCTCTCATTGACTGTAGATGTATTAGAAGTATTTATACGAGGTCACGAGAGTGGTTCATTTTTGGTAACTGTTGACTGATGGTCACTTACCTTGGGTCAAGACTGCCTCTGGTGTTTTGGTGACATTTAGAATGAGTCATGTGGATCATGTCACAACACTCAATGAAGGTTTCTATCTCTTTGTGATAAATAAATGAAGGTCCACGTGGAGAAGGCTCAAATCTATTATCATGTACTCTCACATTCCTTTGTAAGACAACACTGGACTGTTGTTTTGCTGTATTTAGTGCCCGAAAATGTGTTGGTTTTACATGAAAAAGCAATAACAGTTTTAGAGTTCTACTTATTATTTTATTATTTCACTTATAATGCAAACAGTTATGTGTGTGTGTGTCACTATATTTTGACATACGTGAATAATGTCAACACTTATCATTAAATTGTCTATTTAAAAAAAACATGTCAAATATTATAATATAATAAATAATTACATTTTTATCCCTGAGTCACCTGAAATGTCCTGGATGCCAATCATTTTATGTAAGTATAAGCTGTCAGATTGCGGTTTACCACAGCTGTCAAAATGTCATTGGTGGCATCCATATAGGAGGCTGTAAAACTTTGTAAATTGCAAGTGTTATCTGCTGTTAGCTGGAATTACTGAAGCTTTCTTTGAAGTGAAGTTAACATCATGAATATATAAAAAAAAAAAAGATCATAATTAAGAAAATGTTTAAAATGAGATAAAGAGGGTGGGGTTTTTTTTGGTCACAGTTTGGCCTTTTTATATTGTTTGATGTTGATCTCAAAAAATACAATTCACACGCACTGGAACAGCTAATACTGGCAAAAACAACAATTCTTTTGGGGTATAGTGATATCAGTATCTACAGTAAGGACAAATCGACTGGTTCTTATATAGAGCTTTTCTACTCTATCTGAGCACTCAAAGCACTTTTATACAACTTGCCTCATTCACCCAAGCACATGTTTTGTAAGTGCTTCTAGCATTCACACTCCGATGGGACCATCGGAAAGTGACTTGGGGTTAATATTTTGCCCAAGGATATTTGGCATTCAGACTGGAGGGATCGAATCATGAACCTTCATAATAGCAGATGACCTGCTCTACCACCTGAGCTACAGCCAGGCCAGTGGGTGATGTCACCCACTGGTTTCTTATCTTCAAGATGAACAACACCATTACCCTTTAAGTTTTGAATCCTTATGTGACGAACAACAAATGGGTCTGTCTGTGAAACCAGACACCAGCTGGCTAACATGTCACATTCTTAGTCAGTGGAAAATCCTCTGTTCTGTAATGTAGAACTAAAATTTACAAAATGGGCTTAATGGACGTGGGACGTTTTGACAGAGCTCACGTCTGAAGTGAACACTTTTTTCATTCACTTCTTAAATAGGATGAGTGTGCACCTTTGGTTCTGGCTACTTTTTGAAGCACTGCAGGGGCCATTGTCCTTCTGATGGAGGCTGCTGCACTGATGGGAAGTGGTTATATTGGAGGTGTGCACATTGTTGACAAAAAGTGTTCTGGTGTGTAATAAGTGTAAACCATATGAATGTCAGCACACAAACTTTCCCAGCAAAATATTCAGGTACAACAAGATGATTGACATTATGCACTTTCGCTGTCAGTTGTTTTAATTATGGAATGATGTACCTTTTTAGGCAAGAGGACAAGGTTCTTTCAAAGTCTCCCAATGATCTACAGTATTACTACAGACTATGCTGACATAGTCAACATAGTCTGTAGTCATATTGCAGACAGCGTAGTCTGCTTTGCTTCCTGTGTCTCGTTAGCTGTGATTTGTCCAGGCTGTGTTACCACCTGTTCCCCATCCTCTCGTTGTCATGTCTGTGTATTTAAGTTCTGTGCTTTCCTCTGTTCTATGTCGCGAACTCCATCATACCCTCACCAAGCTGTGTGTTCTGCCTGCCTTGCCTGTCTAGTTTATTTTTGTATTCCTCAGTTTAGTTAGTTTCCCCCAGGTCCAGCAATAAAGCTGTTTTTTGAGTTCACCTTCTGCCTCCTGGACTCTGCATTTGGGTCCTCCATTCCTGCCTGCCGCACACAAATCATGACAGAAACTGTATAAAGACAGATGAGTTATACAAGTGATAGCTAACAACAGGAGACCACAATTGTACACTGCGTGGGTGTGTTCCACCCATAATTTCTATTCACTATATAGTAAAGAATACAACTGTAACTCCACTTAAAAAATAGTAAAAGTGAAGTGTTGAATCCAAAGTGAAAAAAAAAACAATGCATCAAAGTAAACTGCTGAGCAAGAAAAAACAATAGACATGAGACCATCATATGATAAATTATCACACGTTTTCGAAATGGTAGATTCTATTAGCATTTTTAAATGTCACTGATGAAAAACAACAGCAGCAGCAACAATTATAATGAGACCTGAAAGAAACACAAATGATATTGTTGCTAAGAAAAGAGACTCATGTCAAGAAAAAAATAATAATTGCAGGTAAGCCGCTTTTACTTATTACCCCTTTTTTTGACAAACGCTTTTTGACAAACACAGAGCGAAAAAAAAAAGTCTTTTTAGTTGTTTTTGCTAGGTTGCCATGTTTGCTAAAAAGTCTTTAAGGCCTAGGGCCACCCTAGAGCCTAAGCATTAAATTTTCAGACATAAAGGAGTCTGTACACCTAGTTAGATCTGTGCGAGTTCATGAGTGTTTTAAATGATATTATTAGAAATGGGACAGCATATTGCAACAATTCATGTGATGTTACTTATTCTCAAAATATATTTAATACTTTCAGTTTGGGACTTTGTGTTTTATGCGTGCCTAAATTAATGTTTTCTTAACTTTTAAAGTATTTTAAATTATTAACTAGATAATTGTCTAAGCAGCATAAATAGCATCATTAAATGAAAGTTAAATAACACCATTAACTAAATTTGGTAAGTAATTATGCATTAACTGCTTAAACCTCATGTACACTTTTTTTTTCACATGGTTGGTTCCATGCAAAGTTTTCCATTTGCTGTGTTTTTTGTTTGTTTTGTTTTTGTTTGCTGTTGGGAATCCCCTGGTAACTCTGAGTTGATGACACAATGCAACAAATTGTGGAAAGTAAATTTCTGAGGAAAGAACGTCAAAGATTGCAGAAATGGAAAATTATGGAAAGTGTACTTCAAGGGCTAAAACTGTCTGCATTAATGCCCTCAGGCACTTCATGATTTTAAAGTAGGATAACCCTAAGCCCTCGCTGTCTTAGCAGAAGTGCACCTTAAAGTCAGTGAATGTCTGAATGTGGAACTTGGGATTTTGCCTGTAACCATTTTCTGCTGATTTTTTTCCTTTTGTTTATGCCATCAAGAGCATCATTTGTAACTATTATTTTTGCACAGATCATTGTCATAAACAGCTGCACTATTCTTGTTATATATCGTTGAGTTTGTGAAGCGTTCAAGAATGTCGATAGCTTCTAGCTTTGTTTTTCAAGGCTTGCTACTCAAACCATTGTGCTATATACAGTATTTATAGTAGTTATATGATGTTTATACTCCACACAGCACATTTCTTGGTTATGCTTCTTCTTAATTTACTTTTCTTTATATTTATTAGTTTCACTACTAGTCATCATTTAGATTGCAGTGCTGCCCAATAAAGCACATTAAGTCTGGACACTATATTGAGATTCCAAGTGGAGTCTAGCATACTCCTGAATTGTGCTACTAAGCACACGTACAGATGAAACAGTACAATCTACATATACATTTATCACAATTCCAATACTAAAAATTACAAGGTGTGTAACAAGGTATGTTTGTTTTATCTGCTTTTACCTGAGAAGAGACTGTCCTCACAGTAGCAATTGTACTTGCACACACAGGTCACTAGGGTATTATAAATATTTGTGTTATCATAACCTTCCATAACAATGCTGAGCCAAGAGCCATTGTACATGATGAAGGGCTCCAGTAGAAAATGTGGCTCTGTTTCACATTTGGTCACACTGAGGGTCTAAATTTTAATCACACTCTCTCTTCAAGCCATTAAAAGTAGAAAGTGACGTTTATTAGACAGGGTAGGGAAATAAACAAGCCCTAATTGGCTCACACCGCGAATGCTCTGCTCTTCCATTGCCCCTTTGTTGGAGAATAAACCTGCCAAGGATTGAGGTACAAAGCTCAAGAGCAAAATGACCTTTGAGGCTCACCTCTTTTGCAGAGTGGACCTGCAATTGCAGTAATTATTCCAGGGAGTGACGAGTCATGGTTTTTATTTACAAATATGCAAAAAAAAAAAAAAAGGTATTGACACCTAAGCTCCAAAAGGGCTGTGAAGTGAGTGATGTTATGTATCAGATGACAATGAGATCGGGCCAGTTAACAACTTGCTTTAATTACGCAACTGACCTTGTAGCCTGTAGCCTTGCAGTTTCATCAAAAATAGATTTCTGACACAGCAGTTCCTAAGGAAAGCAAGGGAAGAAGTGTAAAACATAAATTACTGATAGAAAAACTCTGTTAGTATTCCAGTACAAACATTCCCCTTTGCCGTTGCTGTGTTACAATCATTTTCACAGTTGTCTTTCATCCTTCATCTTCACACTATTTAACACCTACCTTGGATGAAAACAAATAAATAATGGCTCCAAGAAGGCGGAGTAGAACATGACTATAGGGAACAATACTTTGTCATCAGGTACTGAAACATTTAACATTGTTAGCAAACAAACACCTCAGACACTTGAGTGTGACACTTTGAGTTGACTAGAATAAAGTGCTGCTATAACAAATAAAACTACTGTTATCTGATTTATGTATAAGGTCATATGTTCTTGTGGTATCCTGGGGTGATGTTCAATCCAAATGTAAAACACAAGCTTGAGATTGACAGAATTACAACAGAAGGCAAACTCTGCTGGCTGTTAAATCTGTAGTTGTTTCCCCAATACAACAAACAGCAAGCTATTCCACTTACAAATTGGCAGAATTCAAAACAAAGTCCATTAGGTAAGTGAGTTAATGTCTAACTTATAGTAACCAGGTGATTACATGTAGCTTGTTGTTATGTAAAGCTGCAAGTGGTTGATAATAACCTAACCATTAGAAATTTGATTCAGTGCAGTCCTTTGTTTGCAGCCTGTTCAATCTACCCCCCGAGCATGTAAAAATCTGCTAATACAGGTTTTTTTTAAAGGTTCTGTTTCACTGATGCAAAAAACCCCCCAAAACTTATTTTATTTACTTATTATTTTATTAACTTATTTAAAAAAAATGATAAAGAAGGGAACATATAAATTATGTAAACATTCAGCAAGCAAAGATTTAACACTAAAAGTCTGAGACTCTAATCATTCTTGTCCAAAAGCATGCAGAAGAAGGCACACTTTTTTCACCCCAGGGTAGTGTTTTGGAGCTTTCTGTCAAACTCTTTAAAACCCTAACACGCCCCACAAATAGGGAATTAAGGGCGTCATATGCAGTCTGTTGCCAGAGAGGCAAAACCAAAGGCAAACAAAGACGTTTCTTGGCTCTTTAAGCTTAATATTTCTTTGAGCTAAACAGGACCTAGATTGCTTTATTTGCATTAGATAGGGTGGGCATTTGAGTTATAATAGCAACAGAATATTAATAGTTTGGCAAGTAGCTAAAATGTTAATAAAACTGTAGAAGACATGTAGATCTTTTAAGTGCTCATTTTTCATTTTTCTCATATTGTACTAACAAACTGTGTTACTGATAAAAAGCTTTTTGATTTTGTTTAGGTTCTAGATGGTCCTGACAGTGATTGTCATAATGCAATGACTATGCGATTAATGATTATCTAATATTTGCCTTATCTCTGTGGGTTTCCTGCACTTGTCCTCCCTGCTCCCTATAACAATAGGCAGACTGGCATATGTTGCCTTAAAGAATAGCACTATCATATCCTTATATCCGCTCCCCACTCTTGAAACTAGACATGATGCATAGAGTGGATTGCCACAGTTGACATAAAATTCAGTATATCAAATAAGCTCAGTGCGGTGGCCCAGCAGCATGTCTCCAGGTAACAGTACTTCAAACGGGTGTAGATGTATCTTACTGATCCTCTGTAAGGCATGAACAGAGATGAAAGAACATGATTCCTGTGCAGGTAAGTAAGTAAATGTATCACAACTGCCAAAGAGTCCCAAGTGAATAAAAGGAGGGATCACTCCTCTCTCCTAGTAGACTTTAAAAGGCTTTGTTAACGTACTTTTTTATGTAGTTCAATACAGTTGCAATGACAAGCTGTTCAATGGCTGCATTTGGCTTTAACAGCTTTGAATTTGACATTGATGCGGCAACAAATAGGTTCACTCAAATGCTTTAATTTTCAGATAACATGGCAATGTATATTATTAAATATGTATGAGGTCTTAGCAGCCTAAACAAAAGACATACAGAATAAGAATTTGCTCTTCTATAATGATACAAGAAAACACTGGAATGTGCAAATCTTATTTTCTGATGAACAGTATAGTCGATTAATACAGACCTGTTGAGTTCACCGTAGTAATAATACTTTTTGGTTTGGTACATGGTGGGATATAGTATAGAATAATCTGAATTTGTATGTTTTGAATTATGTGATTTGTAAAAGATGTTGGTTATAATTCCCACTCAAAAATTAAAAAATAAATAAACATCTTGACTCAGCTCAAGGTTTTCCCAAATTAGTCTGAGCTTCCCAGTTACACCAGAACATAACATCTACTTTAATATTTTCATTATTACCAACATGCATATGGTTCACTGGGGTAATGAGATTAAATTATGCTATATATAAACTCCACATGTAGGAGGGAGAATATGCTGGAGGTGAGATATTTCACACCCTTAATCAGGAGGAAATTTGTTTAGAATAATACTGACATGCAAGGGGAGTCTCATTAGTCACAGAAAAATTAACAATAAGAACAACAACAATAATAATAATGATAATAAATGTTATACTTCTGTCTTTGTCATGGTAGGACGGTCCGCCCCGGATGACCTGCCTGTTATATGTGTGTGTGTTTCTCTCCCTTTTCCTCCCCGCTCCTCTGTGCGTGTTTGTTTATGGAAGTTTGCGCTTCCGGAAAAGCGTCGGCCAGGCGGCCTCCGACCCGGAAGCACCTCTGCGCTGAAGCCGGCTCACCTGTGCGTAATTTTCCTTCCAGCTGCCTCTAATCTTCCTCCATCTTGGTAGAGGTATTTAACGGTGTTGTCGGACGACAGTCAGCGCTGGATTATTACTCTAAGCCGGTAGTGTCAGTGAGCTTGTCGGCTAGGAAGCCTACTCACCCGTCGCGTGTTGTTGGAGTCTGGGACGGAGTGGACAGTTGGGGAGCACGGACGGAGTCACCCCGGGAATTGGGAGAAAAGCACTGTGTGGCTTATTGGGCTCTGTAAATAAACGCACTGTTTCGCATTGACAAGAGTTCCACATTGTGAGTCCTCTCTTCCTGTGACAAAAACTCTGCCAATCAAACATGCAGAGTTACCTGCTGTGGTGACCCAGTGTGACAAGAGTGCAGCCAGAAGTAGCTGTAAGCTATACGTCTGCCATGCAGGTCATCGTAGTCTAAGGCGCCTGGAAAGAAAAGCGTCTGGACTCATTTCAGTTTGAAAATTAAAGATGTCCAGACGCTTCCCCCCTCCTCCCCAAGCTCATAGGCTAAACTACATCAAAGTCACTGATTCATGTTTTCTGTCTATTCTGCTTTTTGCTCAATCACTACACTGTCAAACGTCAAAGAGGTCAAACCTTTACTTTGAAAGAAACATTAAAAGGTGACTGATATAGTAAGGAGACACTGTGGGGGAAAACACCAAAGAAAAAGACATTTAAGGACCCTTTGATTGCTACATGTTGTCATCAAGAGAAGGAATGCACAATAGTGTCAAAAACAATCTTGCCATTCCAAGTTATCGTTAAAAAGGTATAGTATAGCTCAGATTAAAGGCACCATTAAAATAACCCACCTTACTGCACTGACAGTATTGTAAGTTATTCGTGCACTGAATGCTTTGTGATTGTGATCTGGGTAGTTTGCAGGCCAGATCAACGCTCCAGTGCCATTCCATCAGGAAAAGCAAGGAAATTAAAACTACCAAAGGAAAACGATCACTCTCCTAGCACCTCAGACAACACTGTCAACAAGCTTCTCGCCTGTCAGTCAATATGTGCGCCCATCCTTTACATTACTGCCATCTTCTGGCCGCATTCGGATATTGTTGCTGAACGCTGCACTTGTTTTAATCTCATAGAAAACTGCAGCTCTCTGTGTTTTGAGGACATGTCCGTCTGTTTACGACTGGAGCTGGGCAACCTGAGGTGCCTGCTGCTTTCTTCTGGTGATTTGTGATGTGGCTTTGTGGATAAACTAGACATTGACGCTAAACTGATGAGAGAGTAGTGGGAGGCAACTATTTTTTTATTAATTTAGCAATGGTAAATGGATTGATTCTTATATAGCGCTTTTCTACTCTCCCAGAGTACTCAAAGCGCTCTATACAACAACCTCATTCACCCAATCACACCCATTCATACAAGCACTTTTTTCTGTACTTTAGTGCTCTAACTAACATTCATACACATTCACACTCCGATGGATGCATCGGAAAGCAACTTGGGGTTAGTATCTTGCCCAAGGATATTTGGCATGCAGACTAGGGGAGCCAGGGATCGAACCACCAACCTTCCAATCAGTAGCTGACCTGCTCTACCAACTGAGCTACAGCCAATGAAAGCTGTAACCATGAAAGGGAGTGGACGGCAGCTCTGACCATGTCCGGTGTAATAAACAGACAAGCTGAGCAGGTGCAGGCTCAGCAGCACTTTCACCTTAGTATCTATAACATTCTCTGGATTGTCTCTTGTCCAGTAGATATTGACAGGATTCAACTTTTTTATTTCAGCTGATTTTTTAAATTATAAAAAACTACCAATTAGACTGCACAATTCTCTAGTATTAAGTTTACATGGGCTGAGGTGCTTTTATTCCTTATTTCCATTCATCCATCCATTTGCTTCCGCTTATCCTTTTCAGGGTTGCGGGGGGCGCTGGAGCCTATCCCAGCTGTCTTAGGGCGAGAGGCGGGGTACACCATGGACAGGTCGCCAGACTGTCGCAGGGCTAATACATAGACAGACAACCATTCGCACTCACAGTCACCCGCATTCACACCTATGGGCAATTTAGATTAACCTATCCCCACAAACTGCATGTCTTTGGACTGTGGGAGGCAGCCGGAGTACCTGGACCTTCTTGCTGTGAGGCAACAGTGCTAACCACCGTGCCACCGTGCTGCCTTATTTCCCTAAAGAATAATAAAATCTGTTTCAGTATCAATAATCAAACAAATTGAAATATATACATAATGTGTGTGTGCATGTTATATGCAAGGAATGGTTTGAAAAAAATTATCACTTTCAACTAATAATCAATAATTTGTGGTAATACAGTAGATATTTACTTAACTATAGTAGTAATACTATTTCACAAGGCTTCAGCCAGGAAGGAGGGCAGAAAGGTGTTCACGTAGAGTTCAGACAAGCAGCACAAATGGTACATTTTAATCTGAGACAGTTTATCTTGTTAAATTGGTAAATAGTGGAGGAAGCCACCAGTCACCCACCAGTCCACCTATACTGGGACGCAGAGGGGAAAACACTGCCAGCTGCCTGGACCCTGACGATGATTTCCTCCAGCCGCTCCTGGACAGTTATTCCTGAGTAAATGGGTGCATTGTCCTACTTGAAGAAGGTTGCTTGTGATTGCCATGGTGGATTACAACAGTGTTTAGTTGAGTGTTCATGTCAATGCAATATCTACATGATGCTGAGACCTGAAGGTTTCCCAGCAAAACTGGGAATGAGATTATCAGTGTTTTTCACTTTAACTATTGTGGCTGGTGTGTGTATTTTACCGCTGTAGGTATTTATGCACTGTACATGAAGATGTGACCAAAGTTATTTACACTCAAAAAAGTGACAATTTTGAAGCCACTGATATTGACAAATGTAGTAGTCATCTAGTAAAGGATGATAACATTATTTTCCTGATTTTGTCAGCATGGCTAGTGCTGAACGTTGTAAATTTTCTGGATATAGGTATGTGTAGTGTAAAGTGATTTGAGTAGTACTGTAGTGATAATACTAGAGAAGTGCTGTACAAAATCATTTTATTTACCATGTATATTATTCCACGTTCTGCAAGTCCTAAAGGTATACGGGCAGCGTCCCCTGAGCAGCCTGCCACTATAAACCCAGTGATCGTGCTGCTAGTACCTACATAGACCTGCTCTGCAGTGCATTAGTTGGGATAGAAGTAGTGACGTTTCCTATCCTCGAACCATCCAATGCTGTCCTAGCTACATGTGCCCTCCCTTGGGTCTTTGTCATGCATGTAAGGACAGAATACCCGTTAGGAAACGGATGTAACAAGAAGTCATTGAAAACATGTAGCTGTTGTTTCTGGTTATTAAGACATCGTGGGGTCAAAATAATTTAAAACACCGTAAATGATCCGCTTTAGTTCAGTGAATACAACCAAACTGTTTTTTCTCGCCTCGTTTGAGGTAACATGGCTCTCCATACAGACACAGACAACAACACTACTATCATCCAATCAAGTCGCACTCTGTCTCCGCCGCGGAAATAAACGACCAATCAGCTGTCTGTCTGGGTCTTCTGTGGAAACGAACAGCCATTCATTGTGCTGTCTGGACTTCACGGAGAGAGTGTCTGACCAATTAGCTGGCTGTCTGGCTGCACCGAAAGGGTGAGTGTCTACCGAGGCCCAATCAGCATCTCAGTGCTGCCTGCCGGTGCCGGGGACTGGTGGTGAGGGGCTGCTGCAACGCGTCAGGACCGGACCGTGAACCCGGAGACGCTACACACTGAGGCGAAAGGAGATACAGGTGAGTCCGAGGATGTGTGCAGGGCCTGGCTGTGGTCAGAGATGTTTTGAAACGGCAACTGTGAATTTGACGTCGCGGCAGGACGGTTATTGTGTCGTTTTCCTGTTAGCGGATACGCCGATACGCTGTCAGACAATGGAGCGCCTTTGCTTCGCTATTTATTGATGCATGCTGACATGTTGGCGACCAGCAATGCCGCCTGCAACTGTTACTTTACATTTAAAGGCCTCTAGTCGCAGCACAAACACTTACGGATCTTTTTTTTATATCGTTTGTGGCTTTTTTGTTTTGATCACAGCCGAGCTGCTAACGGACGTGTTGTAATTACATTCTGATGGTAGCGTTGGTCGGAGTGCCTCCAATCCGTTTCATTGTTTCATCCAGAGTCTCTAGGGGTTAACTCAGACTCGATAAAGAACCACGGTCTTTCAGGTACTAGTTAAAGCTTCTTGAGAAAGCAGTGGAATGAGACGAGGTCGTGAAACGGTTTTATTGAAGCAAGGCTGTATAAAGTGGCGGATTAAAACGCGCTAGGAGGAGGCCGGGGGTGCTGATGGCTCTCAGCAATTAGGAAGAAAAATTCGAAATGCATCAGCCATTTACGTAGAGACTCAACTGGCTCCATATGCACCTAAATGGCTGCCTGGCGCCTGTCAGCATAACCAACATTTTACTGTAAGGGCAAGGCTTTACTCGGGCCAGACGGCTGATTGTTTCCTGATCGGCGGATTAGCGGAGGTGGATGTCTAGATGACGTTAGACACCAAACTGGAATCAATATTTAATGTGTGCTGCTATTATTCTGGGTTGTATTATTCTTTGGTGCACACAAGCTCATTTCATACAAATCGGTGCCTCCTCAGCCTCTCTGCTGCTGCTTCCTCGGGATTTCAGGCAGTCACATGCTGATATTTACATCGACTTCTTTCAGTTGCATTGCCCAGGATAATAGAGTACCTTTGAAAATGGATATCTGTACCTTCCTCTTCTATAAGAGATTTAGTTAACTTCCATCCTGGCTGTTAGTAGTGTTTTATATTTACAGCTTTGCATGAGGAAAGCGTTGACTGTACAAGCTTTCTGCCACAGGAAAACTGTGGGCATAAAAGGAGCTCTCATTGTTTTGTCACTTTGCTTTATGACAAATTTGTGACAGAGTGTGGAATTAAAGCAACGCCCGAGCCTTTGTTTTTTAGGTAAACGTTTCCAGACCTAAAAACATTCGGCCCTCACTCACTTGGTGATTGTGGGGTTGTATGAATGAAAAGTCCCTGCTGTCGAGTAGTAGTGTATTCTCAGCTGTGGAGTTTTTACTCGTCCTTTTTCTTGAATGTCCTGGCAGCCATAGCAGAATACACATCCTAGCTGCCATAGTATCACACTGTTTTTGTTGTTTTTTTACAGGTCCCATGTAGTAATGTAATGTACAGCCTTGATTTTAAGAAAGGTGTGACAGTGGGGAAAGTGTAAACAAAAACAATGTGATGCTTTGTACGTAATTTATTGTCTCAACTAAAAATGGAACAAAGGAAGCATCTGAAAAGTCGAAACTAAGAAACGTTGCACATTTTAAATTTGATGCCAACCATGCAATCAAAGTCGAGGACAGTGGTTTAAAAGAAAGTAGATGACAAAGTGAGTGGTGCTTAAAAAACTTGTTCATTTTGTTCCTTTGAAACTGGTCAGTAATGGTTAGTTATATAGTGAGCATTCCAGAGTTTACCGCCCTATAAACCACTGCATAACTAAGAAATCATTCAATATCCACTTCCTACCTCTTTAAGCAGTTATGATCATAAAAGACTTCAGACAATCCAATGAGCTAGCCTTGTTTTTTCCCATAACTACTAGAAAATAAATGTTACCTTGATTTGCATTCAAGACGGCGTCAGTTTTTATTTTACAAATAGCATCTGCATTGGAGTCAGAAGGCTGCGCTGAAGACCAGCAGCTTTAAAGCTCCTTTGTTTCAGATGAAAAGAAGGAAACACGAGCCGTGTAAGAATAAATGAACATTTCTTCACTAATAATAACAGTACAGTTTGTCCAGGCACCTAACAGTACTTTGGTACTGATGAGTCTGGAAGTGGTACTAGCTTTATAATAGGCCATGCTACATGTAATGACTTATCAGATCAACATATCGTCATGTTCAGAACAACATCCTGACTTTGGAAGGTTTGTGTATTTGATAAAGTTATGTTTCTGAACTATTGCACATGTTCACTAACATACATGCGGCATTACATGCTTACCAGTGGCATCTGTGCTGTGATGAGGTTAATAAACCTTATTAACTGAAGCAGTGACAGAATTTTTCACTTTGTTCTTGAATACTTATGACTATAATATCAAAGAATGTCAGAGTATATTCTTGGAAATTTGTTATTATGATCTGTGAGCAGGGGTGAAAATTAGCACCCGCCACTGACCAAATGTGGGTAAATTTATGAAGTGCTGTGTAAATTTGAACAATGCACAAGCCACCGTGGCGGGTTTAAGTTTGAACAGAAAAAACTTCGTTCAATTTGCATTCCTGACCTGTCGGGGCAGCAATGCGCCTGGGTTGCTGCTAGTCTGCTTTAAATTCCATTATGCTGTCCGAGCAGGTACTAAAATGTGACGTCGGGTGTGTCCAACTTCAGGGGCTGCATCCTTCGGAGGACCCGGCCTTCGCAGGTCCTTCGAAGACCGAAAGTGTGAGGCTGTGAAATGGGACGGCCTAGCCTTCAGATCTGCTCAGCAGCTGTCTCGGTGGAGTTGAATAAACTCAGCCGTCTGCTCCTTGCTCTCTAAAATCTAACAGGACATTGGAGTAAATTGTCCACCATCTCACACTTCTGTTTAATCAGTTTTCTGTTTGACGTTTATTCAGCTGAGTGAAAACTATAACTTTAACCTCAGCCAAAGCGATTTACTCAGGAACAACTAAAACACTGTAAAAAGCCAAACAATAACATGTTTAAGTTATCTAAGTGACTTCATGTTTAACCTGAGCAGTGAAAGACCGCGGGGGGGTTTGAAAACGATGTGCTGGGGGTCCACTGTTCTCGCCGGCTCTAGTGAGCCTTGACGACCCGCTCAGCGATTGAGCTGGTGGGTAACAGACGTCTCTGAAAACGTCGGAGCACTTTTGCAAATACGTGATGTCTTGATAAACCGAGCAGGTATATGAAGTTTACACAGCTACATTCTCGCCTGAAAATATCTTAAAAGTTTATTTTGTGGCCCAGAAAGAGTAATAAGAGTAATATTAAAACAGAGTAGCTGCCGCCATTGTTGGAAACTGGAATTGGCTGGGTCTGGCTATGAATTCTGGGATAGGTTGGGCAACCAAAGATACCCGACCCATCCTTCAAATTCGGGGAAATGAAGGATGCATTTGTCGGCCACATTTGGAGCAGCCTTCGTCACCTCGCTGTGACGTAATCGGTCTACAAATGTGGCCTCCGAAGGATGCGGCCCCTGAATTTGAACACAGGTGTGGTAAGACTGGCGGGTCTGTAGCGTCACTCGTTGAGTCATGAGTGCATCTCGTTCCCGAAAATTAAAACGAGGCAACGAGCGACATGGCTACAAAAAACAACACTGTGGTTCCCGAGACTGGTGAGAAGCCACAGACCGAGCAGCAGGTATATCGGCGCCTCCACAGCCACCTTTTTTGTAGTGTTCGTGGCACATATTAATTACGTCGTGGGACGCTTGGACACGTTGCTATGACGACAACCACGCAGGTTAGGTAATACTGGATTGTAATGGAAAACCAGTCGATCCGAGCCGAGTTAGAAGCCATCAAGGACCACGAGTCGTCTAAAGGCCATAAGGAGGCGAAATGCATCATTCAGAGAAAACAGGCCGTGTTTTTTCTTTACAGAGTTAAGAGTAAATCATACGATTTGATTGTTCGGGGGGGTGATGTAACCAAGGGAAATGTTACACACAAAAAAGAAAAATGGTGGCTGGCGAAAAGTTTGAGTGGCCGATACAAAAAGTGGAGAAATGTTTTAATTTCCTATCGTCTGTGACAAAAGTGTGGTATTTTAAAAATCTATTTTTCATATTATTCCATCTCTCTCTAATCGATTATGGATGTTGTACAAACAGTCTCTCCGGAGGAGGAAAACACCTGTTCCCACACACAGGGAGTGTTACTTTTTATGGCTTGATGATGCACGTGGTTGTCCGTATAGTCAGTGTGGAATATGCATGCGTGTTCTTCAGAGGCTTATGATCAGAGAATTGGTCAGTCACAAACTGAAGAACAAGACGTTTTTCTGAAAAAGGGTTTCAGTGGTATCCCCGTGTGCAGTCTGGGAATCCCGACGCTCCCACACTAATCTATCATAGAGAAAGACCTGCTCCCAGATCAGTGCCTCCAGCTCATCTGCGGCGACTGCCCCGGGTGTGCTTCATTGCAAAAAGTGAGAAGGAGACGTGACCAGCTGAAACAAAACCTGAGCAGCTGTGACGACACGTTGGGAACGTCTTGCTGTGCACAAGGCAAAGATACTGCCCAGGACCCTCAAGGTCCCAGGCATCTGGTAGAGATATATTTACCTTTTCTTTTATTTATTCTTTTTTTTTCAAGCTCAGGTCCTCTACCTTTTTTTTGTTTGTTTTTTTTTTTTTCC
>VOQK01044107.1:11141-23468 GCA_015052645.1 Benitochromis conjunctus
TTTGACCTATGTCATTAAAAAAAAAAAAAGTAGAAGAAAGTAAAATCCAGTAGTAACAAATCAAGATTTAACAGGAACAATAAAAATTTAAGACACTCGGGAGGAGCTAAAGTTA
Organism: Benitochromis conjunctus; assembly: GCA_015052645.1. NCBI lineage: Eukaryota > Metazoa > Chordata > Actinopteri > Cichliformes > Cichlidae > Benitochromis > Benitochromis conjunctus. Next base: position 11,257 of record VOQK01044107.1, read on the forward strand.
AATAAACTTTATGAGTTGCCAGGCATTATTTTTTTTACCGTAAACTGAGTGAAGCTTGATATGATAGCTTTTCCAAATTAAGTTTTGCAGGTTTCCCTTGAGATCAGCAGTCGTGTTTGTGGAAAATGTACTGTACATGTCTGGTGTTGTAATGTATTTCACTGCAGAATAAGCAAACTGACATTAAAATCATTTGCTGTGGTTCTGACTTGCAGCACTTTTGAAAAACAAAGAGGCGGCGTTTACACAAAGGTCAGCAAGCAAACTATCCTCAGTCCTAAACATGCAGATTTTAGTTTGACTGGAAACTTGAGCGCTTGAGGCGAGCCCACGCAAATAAAGAAGAGAACATTCAAACCCACATGCAAAGGCCTCAGTCAGGTTTGAACAGTGCTGCTGCCCCCGAACAACCAATCAGAATGTGTTGTATAACGTGCATTTGGTGCTGTAGATCTGCCTCAGTGGGCAGCCCTTTTTTCAATTCATACCACGTGGGTGTGCAGAAATCAGAATTTTCTGCTCTCAACAACCGTTGCCATGGTGGTCATCATGGATACCAGGCTGATAGCACGGCAACATAATGATTACAGATGCCTGGTTGTACGACTGCACACCCTAAAGAAGTGAAAATTTAAAGGCATTTCTGGCATAAATGATCACGTTATAGTGATAAATTTTACATTCTCATCTAACAAACACAAAGATGTTTATAATAGAGGCTCTGTTATAAAGAGGCCAGAACATCAACACCAACACTCAACCTGACAAACAGCATCCACATTTTTGCACTAAGCAATATTCATTCGCATATGGCACTTATTGTGAAAGCTGCACCTGTATACATTTGTGTATACAGGTGCAGTGTTGTGTGCAACCATTCCTCTATCCTTCCTATTAAATGCAGATGAATGAGGAGAAAAGAAACCAAGCAGGAGCCTCTCATTAAGGGTCTTTAAATTCATTTCTGCAGCGACTTGTACTCTCACAGGAGTCGAGTGAGGATGCTTGCAGCCTCTCTGAATTCACAGGAAAGTCTCATTAAACCAGAGATCTCTCCAAGCTGCCCTCTCCTCAGCCTTTGTTAAACCTTCACAATCAGTGCATAATACCGCTTCTAGATATTAGACACTAGCTGCTAATATTTGAAAATCCCTGCCTTTGCATCTCACTTCATTGCTGTCCACTACAACTGTATTTCCATTCACAGTCAGCTTCATCCTGGCAGCCCGAGTGAGTGTTCACAGTGAAAAGCATCTCTTCAGCTCTCCAGAGGCCCTTCCTGACTGCAGATTACACCCCTGAATGTGTCTTTGTGGTGTCTCTGGTTGTGACAGACATTTGTAATAAGAATGCTGCATTTTCAGTAAATTATAGCAGAAAACAATTACTGAAAATGATGACTGTGATCATTCCTTTCTTTCTTACATCTGCTTTGATATCTATCTTTATTAGTTAGCATCTGGAAATAAAATCCAGTTATACATTTGTAGATTTGTTTCCCGTTCAAAGCCATGAGGAGAAAAAAGCTCAGTGGAAAACTTGTGCTCACTATGGACATTATTGAATTGTTCTTGACAGCAGTATTTAATCTCCTTTGTTCCAAAACATTGAGCCACCGGTCTTTTAACCACAAGCTTTAACCTGAGCTCCAGTTCCACATGAGGTGGTCCAGGCCCGTTAAGGAAAAATGTGCCTGCACTGAGTTTGTGTGGGCCAGGAGAAAGTTGCCACATAGAGACACAGGCTGTAAGCAAGTGTGTGTTTAGTATATTAAGAGTTAAGTAATCTGGCCTTTGCCACAGGCATCTGTTGTATTTGATTACACTGATCAGACTCTTCATTCATCGTCCTTCTCTGGGGCGATGACCCAAAGCTTCTAAGTTACGGAGGTCCACAAATTCTAAAATGAATTACCAAATACACTGTTAAACATTTGAATAAATATATTAATTATTAAATTCATTTCAATTAAATAAAAAAAATGTAATTAGTTCCCATTTTAATTAATTAATGCCATCATTAATTATATTTTGAATTCATTTTGGCACTTGGAGCCCTCCATACTTAGTGACACGATCACCTGAATACACTGTGCAGATTTTAACTGAGGTACTAATAGTGCTGCATTCAAAGGAAAAACATAAAGATTTTTCTTTTTAGTGCACAATAGATATACTGTTTATGGACAAAACTATGAGTCCACACCTTTTAATCTTTGAATCCAGGTATTTTTAGCTTTATGAAAGCCATGCAGTCTGTCTTTACAAGTGTTTGTGAGAGAATGGATCGCACTAAAGAGCTTTCTGAATTCCAGTGTGGTGCTGTAACAGGATGCTGCCATTACAATAAGATCATTTGTGAAATTTCTTCCCTCCTAGATATTCCATGATCAACTCTGAGTGGTGTTATTGCAGAGTGGAGGCATTTAAACCACAGCAACTTAACCATAAAGTGGCAGACCACGTAAAGCAAGAGAGCAGAGTCGACGACGCTCATAGTTGTAAAAGTTGCTAAACCTCTGCTGACTCATTACTGCTGAGTTCCAAACAAAATTAAGCACTGGGAGCGTCATACCACGCGTTTTCATTGCTGAGCAGCTCCCTGGGTGTAATGTCTTTTCAGTGCATTTTGGACGTTTACATTAATAGTTTATTAATGCCCTCTTAATTCTTGAATGGATTTAAAGCTATCAAGGGTTTCGCAAAAAAGGCAAAAGCAAAGATAAGAGCTTCATCTTGTCCTTTGTCTTTTTGCCTGCATAAATGTGGACAACAGACAGATGGACACGGACATCACATCTTCACCCCAAGGTCATCTTTCATAGACTCTGTGTGTGTACCCTGCCTCTTGCCCTAAGACAGCTGGGACAGGCTCCAGCGCCCCCCGCGACCCTGAAAAGGATAAGAGGAAGCGAATGGATGGATGGATGGATGTTTCTGTTCCAGCTTTAAATAGATTTTTTTCATACATATAACTGGTTGATGTTTACATATATAACTTGATTGGAGTATCAGTATTAACAAACATATCTTCTTCTTATAATACTGACAGAAGTCTTTGTGCGCAAAGGAGGATAAAAGGACTTTTTTGTTGTTGTTGCTTTATTTTGTGCTGGTACATTCACTACTAGTCGTTTTATTTTGGTAGTTCATCTGCTTCTCCGGCGCAGAGCTTTCACACGATTGTATTTTGAAGGTTTTCCCGGAAGCTACAGAGGGTTATCGCTGGTGACTTGATGCTGTTGGGTCTCCTCTCCCACTCTGCGGTTCCCGGTCGCTGTCATCATGCAGGTGGAATCTGCGCAGTGTGGCTCAGCGTACAGATACCAAACACCAGCCTCACCGAGCTGCAGCGCAGGACCCGGGACTCCGGAGATCAGACTGCATTTACAGTTGTAAAGGAACCAATCAAGGAGGAGCAACAAATTGGATTTTTTTTCTCCGCTTTCACTTGATGGCCATCAGCAGTTTAGATACAGGGGCTTCATTAATTTAACACAACATGATGACAGAGTTAAAATAGCCCACAAATCGATTATTTCTCTTTATATCGTACGGCTGGAATAAGCACACAGTGCTGTGTTGATACTGTCAAACAGTTTTCCTTCCCTGGCGCAGTCCAACTCCGCAGCAGTGGCATAGGATGCCATACAAGCCTGTAGGAAGTGAGTCTCGCAGCTTGGCAGGCAACAATCTCCGAGAAACCCGAAGGACGTAATCTTTGTCCTGCGGATCTTATCGGTGTAAAAACGCTCATGGCGATGGACGAAGGTACTGTCAGTGAGACCATCCCAGACCTCAAAGACATAGAGGCGAAAATCGGCCGGAAGACCCCCGAGGGTTTGCTCAGGTGGATGCGGGAAGAGTCGTCCTCTCTCCGGGCAGACGCCAAGCTGGCCCTCGCGCACGACACCGGTAAAGAGACCGGGATGAAGAGTTTGGATGAAAAGATAAGAAAACTGAAGATGGAGATGGTAAGAGCGCGCTAATTCACAGTTCTTACATATGTGCCCGCAGGATGCGTGGCAGACTCTTGTTTTCCAGGATGTCATTCACGAAAGTCAGCCAGGTGCAGAGCTGTCATTATGGTGATGAATGTGTGATGTGATCCGGCCCGGCTCCGGCAGACAACGTTGTTTTGAGTGTTTAAACATTTATCAGCAGATCGGGGTGTCATTGCTGGGGTGTATCTGAAATTATGCGCAGGTAAAGTAGCCTACACAAGTCCTGAGACCTCAGAGACAGAGGCACTTAACATGCTGACTATACAGCATGCCTTTGTTTAAAAATGTACTTACTTCTCGTTAGTAAGTTCTTGTTTTCTGTTGTGACATTAACTCTTTATATTAAAATAACTGAATGTATAATAGTATAATTCTGACCGGATGAATGTAAGCAACGTCAGGTTCACGTAACCACCAGCCTAACGTGATAAAGTGTAGTGTAAAGCTTCACTTGACAGCGGAGAATAAATAAATGACCGTGTTTTATACTCCAGATCGTCCTTCCTGCCCCCACTGTGCATTCAGAGCCCACAGTGGGACTCCCTGCGAAATGTCAGCATTCTTTAAAATGACCAGAAAATCTTTAGTTCAGAAGGCGCTAAATGCCAAAAAGTTAATTTATCCCGTGGCTCTGGTGATGAATGGTGCTTCAGGACAGTGAGATTTAAGGATGCTTTTAGGGCCCCTGCTAATTGTTAGGCCTCTGGTAAGCTCACTAACCTCAGCTTTTTGATAGTCCTTAATTATTGTGTGGGCTCACACATTTAAAGCTATAATAAGTAAGCCTTTTACCCTAATGTTGGGACTAATAACAGCTTCAGAATGATTTTGCTGGTTCGCTGACTCGTAACAGCACCAGTAGCATCTCATTTGATCCCACTCCTTCCCTCAAAAGCGTTGTCTGGCTGCGTGTAACTTGGGAAAATGTATACAGTTTTCCAGGAAAGTACATTTCTTAGAGACGCCGAGGGCAGAGCTCGGCAGATTATGTCTACTTGACACAAAGTCAAGAGGTTTAGCTGCTGGTTAGACACAAAAGTACAGCAGGATTACTTTATTCTAATAACTTGAAACAGCCTGAGCCTGGTTCTGCTGGATGTTTCTTCCTTTTAAAGGGAAGTTTTTCCTTCCCACTGTCTCCAACTGCTTTCATATAGGGGGGTTTTCTGAGAGTTATTGTGGGGTCTTTACATTGTATTTTGTATTTTGATTTGGCACTAGATAAATGAAACTGAATTGAATTGTTTGTTGCACGAGCAGCTGATATGATTTATTTCACTACCCTTCAGTATTGGAGCTTAAAAGACCCCAAAATCCAGAGTCCTTTTATTACCAGTTGAAGCCACAGGAGCTGCTGTTATCACTGAGGAGCAAACGTTACATATGGCCGCTTTAAGCATTATACATAGAAAGTAGTTTTTAACATATTGCATACATTTCTATAAACAGTCCACTGTGCTTAGCTTTGGTGTGACACATTCTCTTATTAAATGATGACATGTTTAATAAGTGTTTATCCATCGCAGGCCGCTCTTTGTTTCTTGAAAACTGATTATTTCTTCTACAGCAGAGCTTCCATCAAACAAGTACTTCTCTGTCTTCTTCTTTACTTAAACCCCACCTTGCTTCAAACTGTAGAGGTCTGTAGCAATAATGCACTACTCTACAGTTGCCCCCCAACCATGTTCATGTATGTCATACATTCCTGCGGCAGATGCAGGCATGCACCCCGTCTGTGATTGTGACACAAGGGCTTATGCGTTGCCACAACCGAACTCCCAAACCAAACAAGCTGTTTTCCGAAAGAGTCGCTCCAAAACACATTGGTTACATTCAGACATCCAAAAACACATTAGCAGTTCGGTCGCATGGCAGAAATAGAAGCAGATTTCACTCCAGGACTCATGATGATGGCAGCATGTGTCTTAACTACGCTCGCTTGCTTTAAACAAAGTTTTCATAAAGAAACATGATCAGCTGTCGCTCCGTCACATTTGTTTAGTATTTTCTGCCACGTGTCTGAGTTTGAATTAGGCTCGTATTCCTTCAGCCCATCTGTGTGTGTGTGTGTGTGTGTGTGTGTGTATCTTAGGGTAGTTTAAATAAAACGCTCACTCTTAGGTTGTATCAGTTCAGAGCGTTCGGTGACGGGTGTGGTCTGAGAACTAACTGGTGTAGCGGCTCATGTGAATCCATTGAAAGATGGATCACATAACCTTTTTTTATTTTTTCGAGGGGGGGGTGCGAATGACTCAGATTGTTTTTTCCTTTCTTTCACAGAAGTCTTTAAAAAAAAAAACACTTTTTCACATCACATCTGGGCCAAGTGCATATGTAGTCCTACATATGAGTCATATCTGATCTCTGGATATGTTGACCACTATGTGAACGGTCAGAATTACGCATATGTGGAGGGTTTAATGTGAACATCACATGGATTCTGTAGTTGCAGCTCGCCTGTCTGTAATTTTGTGAGCAGAAAGAATGAATGAGTGTTAGTGGAAGAAAGCTCAGCTGCTGTTGTAAGTTGTATAGTACCTAACCTAATTGCATATTTAACCAGCATTTGTATTCACAAAGCATCCAGACTTGCTGTAAATCTGTTAAGACTATAGAGGCAGGCTGGACTGTTAGTAGTGTTAGTCATTAATCAAGTTTTTTTTTGCAGAAGCAGGAGGACAGAGAGAGAAGTGATGGTGATGAAGAACCCATTTCTAACTGTAAGGGAGTGAAACTTTCAGTACAGCTCCGGGCTGCTCCAGTGTGTGTGTGTGTGTGTGTGTGTGTGTGGTTATTTCATCTGTGTGAGTGGTGCTGTGTAATGAGAGTGCAGAAGAAGAGATAGGAGCATCATCGAAAATCTGCTTAGTAAGACGTGCAGTACTAATGTGTGTGCAGAGAGTCTGCAGGGAGATAGTAAATGGAAGAGCTCTCTCGTGCACACAGTCGTGCACAAAGCCTTGCAAAGTCATCGTGTTGTTTTCTCCCCCAACATTTTCGGTCATGCTGACAAGCTCATAGGACCCAAATGAACAGGCGGGGTGTTAATGAGTCGGCTATAAACTGCTTCTTCTTCTACTCTTAAAGTGTGTGTATGTTTGTGTGGACCCTTCTGTTCCTCATTCATCTGTTACTTTGTATCCATAACCACACTGTGTGGCATTGGTGGGCTGCAGCATCTGCCTGTGTAAGATCAACACTGTGTATATTTGTTTGTGTGTGTGTGTGTGTGTGTGTGTGTGTATACGTTACAACTAATATTGAAGTGTTACTCTTGCTAAATAGTAGGACAAACAGGAAGTCATGTTGCATTTCTAATACGGTACGTGTTTGATTCAAGCAAACATGTTGCATAACTCTTAAGGAAACATAGACACAGATTATCAGAGAGGATGTCTTTAGTCCCGAGACTTTTAAGACAGCCAACGTCGAGTCACTAAATAGTGACGTAGGATCACTATTCAGGAAAGCGAAAAATACGGTGTTTGATACCCAGCTAGTCCAAAACCTAAAAATAATACAGTTTAAGAAATCTGAAAATAATGCAAGTCATCAAGTGAAGCTGAGCTGGCAGTTATTTGCTCAAGAAAGCAGTAATACTATAAATAAACGAACAAAGAATTCGTCAAATATTTGATGCAGCCGCTCTAAATGACTTATTATACTGTAGCTGTAGTGTGATTACTGACTCTAGCAGAGTAATGCGTTACATAACTGCTTCCAGACAAATGTGTTCATGTGTTTGCAGTAACGGGTGACTTCCGAACACGTCTGTCGTGGCTCGGCTTATGACTTGATTTGGTGGGGAAAGAGCTGAAGGCAGATAAATGTTGCTATGAATGATTTCAGTGCTGCTGTTCATCTCTGTGGGAGCAGTTTGAAAGCATCTGTCTTTTACATTCGTCTCCGGCAATCTCCACTCTCCACTTCACTGATCTAAACAGATTTACTGGATGGAGACACTCCTTTAAAGCCAGAGAAGACTGGCACTAAGCCTCACACACACACACACACACACACACGCACACACGCACACACACGCACACACACACTGAAGGGCCTTTTATATATAAGCTGCTTTGTGCATTTTATTAATGATCAGCATCTGTATTTTAAGCTACCAAAGGGCGAATGTTATGCTGTTGCTCGAGGTGTGTCCTTACTTTTTGCTAACTCCTCCTTTTTTATTTGCTTTAGCTTTCCCATGTCAGGCCCTGTCTGTCTTCCACCTCTGGGCAGATGAATGTCAGTGCAAAGTCAGCTCTCAGTGCAGAGCTGAGCTGTAGGGAATCAAAATCCAGTCTATTTAATCTCAGGCTTCTTTCTCTGACTGGTTACTGGCTATGCTGCCACAGATGTCACAGTCAGTACAAGGTTTTGTTAAATTCAATTATTCCTGAGTGACCTGCAGCTCTTTTATTCCTCCACCACAATTTTGTTTCCTGATTTCCCTCCATCTCATTTTGTTGCTTGCAGCCATAATATCAGTGAGCCTGGTAGGTCTTCTGTCCAAGCTTCATTTCTTCTTATATGACAGCAGGTTTAGACTCTAATGTTTGCAGGAACGTAGATAGACAAACAGAGAAGGGGGCTATATCAGCGTTTGGGTGTGAGCCTCTGTTGCTCTTTGTATCCATTGATTTGCATTTTATGTTCCATGAGGGCCAAATTCAGCATTTCTTTGTAGTTTGCGTTGCTGTTTCATAAGATAGTGATCTTCATTTGGCTTGACTTGTGCTGTACGGCGAAATGTTGCCATTCAGCATTCTGCCGTGTAGTAAGAAAGAAGAAAAGGAATATAAAGAATGGCATTCGGACATGAATGCAGACAGATGGAGCAGCTGGTGAGTTATGGAGGGCCGGGACTGACCTTCTGCTGCCTAATGGAGACTAGAGGGTCTCTGCAAGGACGCAGTATGTCTGAGGGCCCGAGTTAGATGGGGAAGGTGAAACAGCAGACACGGGCACCAAGGGAGAGAGAGAGAGAGAGAGAGAGAGAGCAGTGACTTTGTTTATTTTGATGGTATCCCAGCTGGCAGTAATTCAGCAGTCTGTTAGGTTGCTGTGAGATGATAGGAAGCCACGTGGGACAGTGTGCGTCATGGCTCACACCCTGTATATGTTAACACAATCTACAGGATGATGATGATGATGATGATAATGATAAACTTTAATCTCGGACATGTAAAGCAAATAAACGAACAAATACACATATACATTCATATTCTCATACACATGTGCACAAACAAAATCAACATAACATGAAATACCGACATACCAACATCATGTCTGAAACGGAGCAGGAAGAAGTATGTATGTACCTGCGTATTAATCCCTACCCCGTGCTCAACACTCGCACCCCCAGTTCACCTCAACACTTGCATACAGTCGCCCCAAAGAGAAGAAACCACCATCAGGATAATGACAGTGATTACGTATAATCGTGTAAGAACCATCTTCCTGCTGCAAAATCCACAGCTTGACAGAAAACAGTGTCCATAAAAGTGTGAATCTCACACAAAGTCACACCCCAGGTGAGTATCCAGAGTAGTAAACTGTCCAACAATTACGTGTTGTTATTGTAAGGTGCTAAACGCTGAAAGCATTGCGAGGCCGTCTGGCACTTTGTGGTTCTCCACTTGTTCTGTTGACGCTGAGAGGGATCGAAGCATGCGAGTCAAAGTTAGGGAAGGAAACACTTCAGCATGCAGACGAGATCACTCAGGCGTTGCCATCAGTCGTCTTCTTCTGTGGATGTTCTCAGAGTTTTCTCATGTTCCCACTGTGGCCACCATGTGCTCCATCTGCAGTATTTGCATGTTTAAAGACCACAAGTACTCATTTACACTGTTAGTTTGTCTGTGTTGTGTGTTTGTCAGTTAACTAACTGATCAGATACCAGAATCGCGTCTTCAAGTTGTTTATTTCACTGTTTAATGTATTACAGAGAGCTAAATATAAAGACGGATTTTAAAGAAGTTCAAAAGTGAGACTTTCTTACTCACCTAATGATCATTATCCTAGCATTATTATTATGACATTCATTTTGATATTTTATAAACCTGTACTTTTTGTGCATTCACACAGTGGATTATCTATAAATATTTCCTAAGGCAGATTAATATTACAAAGATTTTAGTAGGCATTCTAAAATAAGTAAATTTTTTCTTCTGCAGCAGAAATCTTTTATTTTATAATATAAAATGCAGGAAATTTAGCTTTCCAGAATCCTGTGGGTCTGCCAGGTGGTGCATGGCCTCATGCTGAGTAAGGAAGCAGGAGTGTGTTTGGCGGTGTACCAATGCTTCAGGAAATGCAAAAAAGATGATTAATGATATTAAAACTTTAAGGCTGTTTAGTCCTAGATGTCAGAGTCCCGTTCACATTGAACTTTGTTGGCCCCAATTCGACCTTTTTCATCCTTCCTTTGATGTGCACGCTTGACTTTGTTGGGTAATTAAATGCCTCAAATCAATCTCAAAGTAATGAATATAATGGGGATTAAAAGAAGTCCCTCCTGAAGAGCAGCAAAGCAAACAAAGCAGGAAACAGCTGACACAAACATGATGGAGTTCACTTTTAGCAAAAAGCTGGAAAATGTGGCTGTCAACATTTCTTTTATTCATTACAAAAATACGTTAGCATATTTTAATGTGTGGGTTTGTAGGTAACTAGTAAAGAAGGCAGGCAGAGTTGAGATGACAAAAATGATTTCTTTCTTTCTTACTTTATTTTACATTTTTATTGAAAATTTTCCACTACCGCTTTCTTAGATATTGCATTAAGAGCAAATGCCGTATATCTAGTTGTATTTCAGAGACAGCAGCCTTACAGAACAATTATTATCCAACAAAAAAGCGAAGGTGTGGCAGCAAGGCCACCCGCAGATGGTCCCTCAGCTTGGTAAAATCACATACTCAAATGCGTCTCCGGTGCATAACCTGTTTGAATTTGATGCACTTTGGTTAATGTACAGTATAAAAATCTAATCTCTAATCAACCACCCAAGCTGCTGTTGTGACAGCAGCAGTTAATGTCAGTGTAGTGGATCTACATTTTGAGACTGTGCATTGTACAGAAAAGTGTTCACAGACTGGTGGAGCTCATAGCTTTGTTAGCATTGTGCCACCTCAGCGCTGACAGGCATGGAGCTACTTTTATTGCCACCCTCATTAAGCACTCAGTCTCTGGCAGCCAGAAACCTCAAACCTGAACCCCACCCCAAAACCTCTGTGTGCCAGGATGCCAGTGGGTTCATACCCACATATTCATGAACAAAAAGCTGTATATATTTATATACATGTACATATATGTGTGTGTATTAGAGCTCAGTCTGCCCGTGTAATTTAGCATAACCACTGACTTTGGCTTCAGCATTTACCAGAACATTGACCACACAGCTCAATCCTCCTCCAGTAAAGAAAATAAAATAAAACCCTTCTACTTCATCTCATATTTGCATTTTTTTTAACTTCTGAAGTGCGTAGCCTGTGTTTACTTGTGATAATCAACAAAAAGCTTGTTCCCATAAGCTCAATCTTGTGTGTTTTCTCCACAGTTAAAATTACACTCAGGGTAAGGTCTGGTTACGGTTTAGTCATGCTGTGGTTATGTTCTACACGTCACGTGAGCCATTTAAATCTTTCAGACTAAGTGAAAGGTCTTTGAGCAAATGCGGTGAGCTCATACTACCAATAGGTGTGATCATGACTGAGAAAGTTGGTATTCTTTAGGTGACAGGTGCCAACCACCTTTGAGCGTGCAGTGATCAAAACTGCTGCTTCCCATTGATGATGCACAGAGCTGGGCTCTGTGGTTGGCCGGTGGTGCAGCCCAAGGTTCGAGCATGTTACTGCATTAGAAAGGGAGACTGATGAGCCAGTGCGTGACAGCTGTGCCAATCAACCCACCCTAGCTCTGCTCCCTGATCCATCCCGCCCTACCTCTCCCTCCTGCAGCTGAGTCAAACCACACTATGCTACCACTATGAATTTCAACATTTTTGAAAGACTCAAGAGGTCAAAGTATTCAGCAGTGTTAGAGAAAAAGATGGGGCAAAAATTCTCTTCTCTTAATTCCCAGTTTAGAAACCACTGATGTCAATCAGCTTCCTGCAGCACGGTTTGATTCACCACAATGAGGTTTGATACTGAGGACGATGGAGGAAAACCACTGAACATCAGTGGGTTGAATTTGTCATAGCTTTTTC
>VOQK01044109.1:2231-30756 GCA_015052645.1 Benitochromis conjunctus
GTGCCACAGCTGCTGTGGGTGAACCAACTGAACCTCACAGACCAGGTGAGATCTGCAAGGCCTGTTATAAGGCTGGCAGCTTGATAGAGGATGCATGGATTACAGCACCGTGCGTATTGCAGGGGGTGCTGTTTTTATTCCCGCTTGAATGAGGGCACCGCTGCTCTGTGTGTGTGTGTGTGTGTGTGTGTGTGTGTGTGAGAGAGAGAGAGAGAGAGTAAGGAATAGGAGAGCAAGGGGAGAAGGTGGAAAGAAAGGTCAGTGAGTGAAGTTCAAGTCCAAGGGGTTATCTTAAGTTTCATGGTTCTAAGATGCAGAGTAGATCAGACAGCTGTACTCTAATGATACTTTCCCAAATTAACATGTAAGAAAAGACTGGGGGGTGTGGGTGGAGATTATTGTTTCCTTCCAGTATTAAACCCAGGCATTGCTTTCCAGGCTTTCACAATCATTGACCAGAACAGAGACGGTATCATCAGCAAAGATGACCTGAGGGACGTGCTGGCCTCAATGGGTGAGTCCAGATGGAAGCAATTCACACCCAGAAAGAATGTGTGAATATTCACAATATTCATATAATAGAATGTGTGAATATTCACGTCACGCTCTCTCTCATCTTCATCTTAATTACCGTGCTCTTCAGGCCAGCTGAACGTGAAGAATGAGGAGCTGGAGGCCATGATCAAGGAGGCCAGCGGCCCAATCAACTTCACCGTCTTCCTCACCATGTTCGGAGAGAAGCTGAAGGGTGGGAATCACATTTTCGCCAAATGACTCATATTATACTGGAGCTAAAGTTCCCTAGTTCCCTTTTAAGCACTTTCAGATAAAGAGTTGTTAACACGTGATGCACATTTATAATTATCCAATAAATAAATGTATCCACTCACAACTACACCATTAAGCTAATGTTTGCATATTTCCCTGCTAACATTGTGTAACTCACCTCCTGTCCTCACCAGGTGCTGATCCCGAGGACGTTATTCTTAGCGCCTTTAAGGTCCTGGACCCAGAGGGTACTGGAAGCATCAAGAAGGAATTGTGAGGACTTTAAAAACAATCTCTTTTATCATCTATGTTGGTCCAAGTGGAAAGAATTCAGATTTTAAACCATTAAAATCATTATTTTTTTAACCTATTCCAGCCTTGAGGAGCTCTTGACCACTCAGTGCGACAGGTTCTCCAAGGAGGAGGTAAAATCAGTAATTCCTCATTTTGCCACACTGGCCCTTTGATGTTGTTATTGTACACTGTTACTCAGCTTATCTTTAAGTAATAAAATCAATTAAAATTAAAAAAATTATTTAATAATTGAACCGTTCAATTTTTATCTTTATGTCTGTTTATCTAGATTGGGATATGATAGCGTCCTTATTTCTTCAGATATTTGGGATGGGTCTCCCCTTTCCTACATCCAAGTCTATTTTTGTAGTCTTGAAAACAAATCCTTTCAGTTCCTTTAAACATATAACCAGCGTTATTCTTCAGTCAGAGATGATTTGACTGACAGACCAAATGTTTAATTATGGACCATGCTACGCTCTCAATATGGCGATTTTCCAACTTTGGTTTTCTCCCTCAGATTAAGAACATGTGGGCCGCCTTCCCCCCAGATGTTGCTGGCAACGTAGACTACAAGAACATCTGCTACGTCATCACACACGGAGAGGAGAAGGAGGAGTAAAGACAAGACAACTAGAAGACAAGAAAGACAACAATCCCTTTGCTATTCTGCCTTCCCTGTCCTTTTCTTTCCTCCTTTCTTCCCACTCACCTTCTGTGTAAGCCCAGGTGCTCAGCCGCTCATGTTTAAACCAAAGACTTGTCACACTGACACATGAGATGACTGACACCCGAGGGATGTCTATGTTTGCTTATGGGGAATAAGGATGATTACTAATAAAAATTATCCTGTAACATCATTTCCAACTTTTCTTTCCGTGCAAACAGCTTCTGTCTTCTCACCTCTTCGTCTCTGTGCGGCCCGTCACTCTAGCCTCAAAGGCGCTTTAGTGTGAATGAATCACGTCCCCTCTACTTCCCTCAGTATCTGAGAGGAACACATTACTATTCGGAGGGACACACCAAGCATGAGGACTTCATTCCAAATTTTGAAGATGTCCTTCTAAGTAGAGGAGGTGGGGACGGAGAATTTGCAGGTTAGATTAGGAAAAAGTTACCTCATTAAAGTGATGGAAACTTTCTCTCTTTGAAAAGTTAAAAAAAAAAAAAAAAAAAAAAAAAAAAAAAAAAAAGAAAGCAAAAAAAAAAAAGGTTGAAGGAGAGGAGAGAAAGGGCCGAAAGAAAACATTCAATTCTTCGATTTCTTTCCCTCCCCTCCTTCTAACGACTAACAAATCACCTTTTTTTTTTTTCCATAAGCTGTCTTGAATCCAGTGACTGGAATCTTCCTCACCTTTCCTCTGTAATGAATAAAAGGGAAAAAAACTGAATAAAAATCTCTTTTGTACAATAGTGTGTTTGTTCAGTGGCTCTGTGGGGCAGGGTTTGAGCAGCAAAAATCACCCACATACACATCGAGCGACATCTGGTGGAGCTTCAACCTGACAAATATGAACAATTATAAATAAAAGCAGACTCGGCCGACTCTTTTCACTTTAAAAATAAATGCTGGTTATTTAAATCTAGTTGATTTTTATCTTTCCAAACATGTAAGTCACAGACCAAAAAAGACACAAAAAAAGTTACCCCAGTGATTTAATATATTATGGTTTATTACTCATCACAAATGTCATTATCGCTATCATTAATTATAAATACAACAGTTGCAGATCTGAAGGAATGAATTCAATTAGCTATGATTTTATTTCACTTTCGCCAGAGAAGAGAGTGACATGTAAACTTAAAGACACTAAAGACGTAACGGCATGGGGAGAAAAAACAAACAAACAAAAAACAAAAAAAAACAACAACACGCAGCTGAGACAGATTTTCCTGTTTTGAAATGTTTGCATCAGTTGAGTTATTCCCAATGAAATGCACTCAAGAATTACAACTTCAGGGTCAATGCAGAAATGCACAAAGGACCCGATACAAATGTTACTATTGCAGAGCAGAGAGCAAAGAGCAGCTAGTGTCAGATTCATTTGATCATCACATCGCCTCCACCTGAACAAAGACAAACGACACCATCATCCAGATGCGAGCTGCGAGGACATATTGCTCATAAATATCATAGTCCGCAGGCCTGAAAGTGTTACAGGAAAAACACCTGGTGAAGCACAAAATCCTCCCCCCCCCCACGGCACCATTCCAAACAGCACGATCAGAGGTGAAACAGAACCACATACGCACACACCAACAGTCATGATGAAGCAAAGTTTGCATAGATGTGTTCAGATTATCCACACTAAACACTACACTTAATCTGTGCCTATAATGCACTGCCGTCGAAACAGAAGAGGGAAGGAGAGTGTGTGTGTTATTCATATTTATATATAAATGACAGCCACGTGAAGACCTGAAACAAGTGGGAAAACAATGAATATGGAGGACATGTTGGCTACAAGTACACGAAAGTCCCTCTAGTCATCAACTACCAAACAGTACAGTTAAAGAGCATCAATGTTTGTTTTTCTTGCCATCAAATGGTTTACACTAACTACCTGGCACTATTCATCATATACTGACAGGGTTCAGTGCCATTTAATGTATGCATAAATATGTTACAGTACAGAACATTGAGTGTAAATACATTAGGGAGTTAGTCCATAAGTCATTATGAATGTTACAACACAACTTGGTGAGACAGAAGTACTTAAGATGTTCAATTAAAAATCAGTTTTTAGTATATGACACAGTACAAAGACCTTCAGTTCCTAAATATTTTGCCAGAGTCAGTCGTTCTAAAGTTTGTTCTCTCAAGTCTAAGGCTCATTTTTTTACCCCCACACTCACATCTGTTTAATACTGCACTTCAGTAAACTGGAGACTCGTGAACCTAAGCTGACTAAACCAACAGTGAAAGTAAACCGAAAGACATGCATCGAGTTTGCTGAAGCTGAAGACTTAATGTGCAAAAACAAAACAAAACAAACAAGAAATGAAATAAAAATAAAAGACTTTAAACAGTTCCTCTGCAACTACGCTGTGTAGTCAGCCTCAATTCCAGTCAACCAGGCGTCTCTTACGTAGATAGAAAAATACTCGGATCCAAAATAATAATAATAATAATTCATAATATACTATATTTGATTAAATTAACCACTTTTTACATAAATACATCAGAGCCCAAAACGTCAAACATCAGAGGTTAATGCTACATTGGCACACCTGGCACCTCCATTCAAGTGGCTTCCTATAGGTCCACTAGGCCGACACCAGCCTGCTGAGACGCTCGTTTTCCATGTCACCGCACTAAAGGAGTGGTCAACTTCAGTGGTGCTTTGTGACAAAATGACAAGTGCAAAAAAAAACCCAAAACAACAACAACAAAAAAATCTTCATTCTCTTACTATACTTAAAATCACATTCTAATGAGTTAAGGAACCCATACCAAATTTTGGCTGCACACACGATTTTGTTAAATGAAACTGAAATAATACTAAACTCATAGAAGGATATTTGGTCTGCAGGACTTGTGCACAGATACTGCTTGCATGTTAGCACACAAGCAATTTACTGATAATGTTGTACCTCCTTTTTTTAACCCTTGAAAAGAAAAAAAAAAACCTCAGACATGAAATTTAAACTCAAGCCTGAAATAAAAACGTTACCTGCTCATCCAAAACAAAACAAAAGCAAAAGAAAAGAAAGTGACCCATTAAAACACTCCCGCCACTACAAGACTACAAGGTACTGTTTCTTCCTCTACTTCTCCCTCTTTTGTTTTTTTAAATCTAATCTAGTAAAAGTTTGAAAACACAGAAGGGATTCAATGGTTCAATGGTAGTTTGACTTAAACAAAAAAGGGAGGCCGCACAAAGCACATTGACACATTCCACTATACTACTAAGGCACAGACAACATTTAACGTGACAATAAATACCTCAACAATATTACTAGCATTTCCGTCTTCAGTGCCTGCGTTTGAGATGACTTTAAATGGTTCGTCTTTTTCTCCCCTCCCCCAGATGAGAAGTGATGGGGCATATCGAGTGTTAACAAGATCCTATGAATCGTAGGTAGACCTTTTATTTACATTTTCGATGGCACCGTAACAACTTCTGCAAGCGTTTGAGCCATTTTTTTCCTCATACCTCTGCCTTCAGTTTGATTAAAATAATAAAAAAAGAAGAGGAAAAAAAAAAATTTAAAAAACTAAAACAGAAAGTGACTGCAATCCTTTATATATATAATAATAATTAAAAAAAAAAAATGAGATTCACAGTCCATGCTCCAGTTGAAACAAAAATAAAAATAAAAAAGAGGAAATATTGTCCCATCTCACTAAAATTCAGTGAAAACAAAAGCATTGCGCGAGAGGCAAAAGGTGCCCCGAGGTGCTGTTAAAACCATGATCCAGTTTTCTCCAACATAGTCCTTAGACTACTTTAAATCCTTGAAATGATGCATTATATAGGAAGCTATCCCATTTTTATATTAGTTACTGTTTTTGGGGATCTTCTGTTCCCCTGACCTCTTTTTTTTTTTGTTATGTTTTTGTTGTTCAGCCTCCCTTTTTTGTTATCCTGGAATGACGAGGTGGAAAATTAGGCCGACTCTTTCGCTGCTGCAGCTCCATTTTTGTCCTCTGCATCCCCTCCTCCTCCTCCTTTGTCTTTTTTCTTGCCCCCTTTCTTCTTGTCTTTTTCCAGCTTCTCTTTCTCTTTTTTGAGCCTCTCTTTTTCAGCCTTTTCTTTATCCTTCTTTTCCTTCTGTTTTTTCTTCTCATCTTCCTTCTCCTTCTTCTTGTCCTCTTTGCTTTTCCTCTTCTTCTTTCCTTCTTCCACATTTGCAGCATCAGCTGATGGAGGTGCTGTTTCTTTTTTTGAATCTGGGCATGGGGGCAGAGGGGCGTTGTTTGCAGTAGGAGAGGGGATAGTGGGAGTAATTTGCTCCGACACGATCTTAGGAGAGGGGGCCAGAGTAGCGGGGGGTTGTGGTGTGCTTTGCGTTGGGGCCGAAGAAACAGGCTCGACCTGTGCTGATGTGCTCTCTGAGGCTGGAGCAGGGCCATGAGATGAACCAGCCACCTTTGTGACTAAGGGGCTCTGTGGTGCTGCCTTCTGACCTACCCCTGGGGGCATAGGTGGTTTCTGGCTGGGCCCTCGGTTCGAGCTTGATGTTACTGTGGGTGGTGACTGAGGTGGAAAGCCCTCAAATCCTGACGGCCCAGAGAAGGAGCCCTTCTTGATGTGGGAGTGGAAAGGAGCCTTAGATTTGCGGAAGCCAGGGAGTGACAGCAGACTGGAAGAGGCCCTGAGGGGTCCTGGTGGTGGGATCGGGCTTCCTAGGAAAGAGAAGCTTCCACCAGAGCTGATGGAAGCAGCTCTGCGTTTGTACTCATAGATAGCTCTTGTACCATGAAGGCGGCGTCCCGGCTGGTGCATAAGTTCCCCTCTGGACTCCCTCCACTTCCTCACCTGAATGTTGCACTCCCTCTCTATGAGTGCCTCAGTCACTGGGAGAGTGACGATCTGGACAACAAAACATCAGACAAAGCAGAGACAGACAGAGGAAGTGAGGATAACAAGATGAGGCACAACAGGATAAAGTGACTAATAACCCATGTCTCTGAGTAAAAACAGAAACAAGTTTTATGTACATGGCCTCCAAGGCTCAGAGACATAAACACTGACCTCCTGTACCAATATGTCCTCTCTGAGAGTGTCGGGTGAGATGTTTCGTAGACGGTCCATGGTCTCATACATGCCCTGAAGTTCCCGAAGTTTATCCACAGAGCCAAGCATCTGTTTCAGTAGCACCAGACCGACACGGAAGACTATCTTCACTCCTACACACAGACATTTAAGTTAGGTTTCTTTCTATCTACAAAAACTCAATACATTTGGAAAAAATCAAGTAGATCTGTTAAAGGGGACAAATTATGCATTATTATCTTATTTTCACAAGTCATAAACACCGATACAGTTGACGACATAGACATTTTTCATTCTTGGTTGTGTATGATGTAAATGAGGGCTGATATTCCTAATATGGTCATCTCAGGCACACAGCTCTGGCTGCGACCACAGAAATGGGCGGGGGAATCTGTGGTCGCAGCCACACCGCCATGTTTCGAGCATATTTGAATAGGGCAGCTTTAAAGGGAGGAGAAAGGGAGCTTAAACAGGATGAGCACGATGACTGCAAAAGCCACAGTGCCAGATAAACACAGGTTACTTTGAATTGTGACTCATGAGAAGCTACTACAGCACAATCCAATAAGAAAAATATGGAGATGGAAAAACACATAATGGGTGCCCTTTTTCTTTTTTTCCACAGAATTAATACAAAAATTGTTTAAAAAAAAAAATAAAAAAAATTTTTTAAACCGCTGCATTATTATTCCGCCTGCATATAATCAAATTGGGTTGTTGGTGGAAAAGTACTTACTATTTAAGGTCAGACTGTTTCACGCTCATTTGCAAGTAATTTATAAACAGAAGTACACGGATTAAATTCACTAAACAGACAATAGCACTGACAACTGGCTGTGAAACCTGTAGATATGAACGGTACCTTCACAAAAGAACATGTCCCATACACGCAGGACACAGGACCATGGTAAAGTGCGTGAGAAGATACACATGAACCACTCCGTCATGTAGAGAATGGGGTCGATCTTGAACTTCTTAAGATGACGATACGCCATTGGACACGTACGACGCAACAGAGAGAAGAAGATCTCGCCATCAAGTTGAATCGCTTCCTGAAGGACAAAAATAATAATAAAACAAAACATAACATGTTATTAAAACTGAGATAACTGCGTAACAGACTAGGAATACATGTTTATTCACTCACCAGCCCTGCACTGTAGTAGCCAGGAAGATACTTCTCACATATTTGGACGAGGCACCAAAACGCTTGCTGTGAAACAGAATGAAAAGTTAAAGGCTTGCACTGCAAACAATAAAAACAAATATATTCTGAATTATTAAGGTGTGGGAGAGGACTATGTGGATGCTACACTACAAGTAGACTACAAAATACTAAGAAACAATATAAAAAGTACAGCTTCTCATCAGTGGTATAACCACAATTGAGTTTAATCTGAGCCTTAGCGTGCTTTTAAAGCAGATGTGTGCATTATTATGCCCTCTGCTGCTTCATGTGTTTGTTAAGCAAGTGCATTTAATATTAAAGCATTAACCACTAAAACAAAGAGCAAAACTTGACTGAACAACATAAAAAGATGTACTCATGAAATTATTTATGTCAAACAAACAGACAAAAATCCGCTTGCCGAGCTTTAAATAAATGGTGGTTTCATAAGAAAGCATTATCTGAAAAAACTCTGCAAGTCTAATTGTGACAAAGAGATAAAGGCACAGTTTGCTATTCAGTCTTGACGTGAGAAAACAAGCCTTACATAACACAGCTCACGCTCACCTGTTTATTTAAAGAAATGAGCAAACTTAGATTTCACACTGCGTCAGTAACGATTAAGCAGGTGTGGTCACGATACTGTAAAAACATCAGCCCACGCTGTTTCCATCATGGACAGAAGTGAGGTCACAGAAAGAAATGATGTCACCTCGTGATGTGGGTCTTCTTCGGTCTTCTATTTTTAATTAAGAAGACTTTCCAGTGAAATAACAACCAAAAAAAAGTCACGTTTCAGATGCGTCTTGTTTTCTCGCTCTGCCCACTCTTTTTTGTCACACTTGATTAACGTGTCATCAGAGGAGGGATAAATAGAAAGACCAAGCCTAAAAGAAAACATCCTTGATTTCTAAGAAAGTCTGACCACACACACATAACTAAAGGTTGTAAGATTAACTCATCATCCCATGTGTCAACGCATCCAGTTTCTGGTAGAAATTCCTTTTTTTCTCATGTGAAAACAAACACTGCACACCGGACTTAAAACACTGCTTCAGGTGATACATGTTTAGATATGGAGGACAAAAGTAAACTGGACAGTATTTGCATTTACTTTAGTCCATTTGTAGTAAAAAAGACTTTCACCACAAGTCATTATTCATGTATTCATAAAACTTTGTAAAGAAATCACACTTCTAATCATTGTGAAACTAACACTAAAAACCTAATGAGAAACAGTAACCTAACCATTCTACCCCTCACCTCAGCAGGCATGTGCATGAGCAGCACTGCAGCCACCGGTGCTTGGGCCTGGCAGTAACCCTCATCAGGCCGGTAGATGGTGTAGGCCTTAAGGATTCGGTACAGATCCTGTTGCCTGCAAGAACAAGCATGACAATTTTTCAGTGGCTTACGAGGGGAACATGGGTGTTACTTCCAGTTCATGAGCACGGCATTATAATATGACACGGCATTAATGTTTACCGACAGATACAGTAACATCATACTTTGACCTTGCCCTGATAAACAGCTACAAGGATCAAATCATTTCCAAGTAGTGCAGAGTGCATGGTGTTCCTTTTTAATCAATCATGCATGCCCATGGTTCCTCTGGTATAAAATAGACTCTGTTTGTGTTTATTGTTTTACCCGTGGCCACCGCGAGCAGCAAACATCTCATGAAAGGGAAACTGCCTGTGGAGATCCTTCTCTATAATGTCCAACCATTTAGCCTCTCCCTGCTCTCTCTCCAGCTCCTGTAGGCAAAGAAGAAACAAACAAACAAAAACAGGTTATCAATAAATTCTCTGAAAATTATTTTTTTGCCATAGAAGTGGATTATACAGGAAATTAAATTAATTATTAACTAAAAATAAAAACGGTAGCAAAGAAATTCTTTCATTGATAAAGGGAACAATAAGTTAGTAAATGGCTGGACACCGCCTAGTCAAGGCCAGACCCTCTTAGAGGGGCAGGGCATCAACAGGCAGGATTACTGGTCCTGATAAGAGGCTTATTGCTCACTAGGCCTGCGCCCCTTTAGCACTCCTGGAGCTGAAAGTGGCCTGCTCAACCCCACTACAAGCCACTTAGTCAATACTAAAGATAGCTCCCAAAATGCTTTCAAACCAGCTGCAATTGACTTAAATTGAAAGAGAATGAAGATGAATAACATAAACCAAATAACTTGTATTTATTCCACTTTCTACATTGAATAAATGAGAACTAGTTCATTAGTGCTAAAAACTACATGGTAACTGTGATACCTCAAATTTCCCAGGGTTGTCTCTTAGAAGCTCCTCACTGTTTGACAGCAGCTGCCAGGCTCTTGCTCTGAGAGAAGACGGAACCCCCTTCCTACAGCGCAGCTTCACCTGTAAGGCAGACATTTAGGCCATCAGCTCTGACATAACGTTTACCATCATTAATTTATACTGTACATTCTTTGGGGGTTTTTTGTGTGTGTGATTTTAGTTTTTACTGGCGGCAGTGATGTTATAAATAAAGATTTTCAACATGAATGTTTCATTAATAAAGATCAGATGTGTGACTTGATTGTTCTGTTATTTATTTATTTATTTTTAGCAGTTCTGTTCTCACTTTTACCATCACATACTGAAAGGCTGCTGTGTGTGTGTACCTTCTGGAAGCGATGTTTGACCCACTTATCCCAGTGGCAGAACATATCAAGCCATTTCATCTCCCGCTGTCGTGCAACTTCAACTCGAACTTCCTTTTCACTGTAACAGTGAGTAATATAAAATGACTTTATGATGACAGAATGAGGAAGTTCTTTGTTCTTTTTATACATCTAAAAACTGCACTTTGAGATTTGTAACTTTAATCTAGTGACACAAATGGCTTGCCTCACCTTATGTCTTGCATTAATTTGCACAACATTATGCTCACTCACAGAAAATCCTGAACAATGACAGGAATGGACTGGTACTGACACTCAGGGCAAATCAATAAGACTTTAATTATTCAACAGAGGAAGAGCAATTAGCTTGTCAGAAAACTAGAAGCAAATCTGACAAAAAAGGGGAGGAAGAGAGCAGATGGGTGCGATGGGAAATACACCACAGACACACAGAGTCAGTACATAATGAGTCACAAAAGCACTATCAGCACTATCTGAGTCAGACCAAGGGGAGATAAAGGACAGACAGATATGTTTAGAGTAGCATAGAAGAAGAGGAAAGCAGGAAAGAGAGGCAGAGATGGAGAAGACGATCTCTGTGGGTCAGATGGTGTAAAGTGGCCATAGGAAAACAGTCAAGCAAGGGTTACACTTATCTGAGTAAACCAATTCTGTGGCCATGATTTAATAGTGTCTCATGTTTCAAATAATGATCCATCTGCAGTGAAGCTTAGCATGAAAAAGTAGATTTTTGCTTTGTTTTGTTTAAAACAATTAACAAACAATACACAAATTAATATCGCACAGCTCATGGTTTTGTACAGTAGCTGGGAGTGTGTGTGACTGGTTAATGTGTGAATACTTACCCCCCTTCACTGTACTGATTCCCACCGAGGAAGCCATACTTGTCAGTGCGTCTGACAGTTAGGCCATTAATCTCTGAATCTGACCCCACGGAGCTGCCATCTTCTCCCAGTCCAGACAGAGACTCCAAAGTTCCCGACATCAGACTGGCTGACTCAAGGTAACTGAGGGTGTCTGGGGCCGGCCGGGGTTTGGGGTTGGGTAAAGCGAAGGACAACGGTGGCTCTTGGATCAGTGGGACTGGTGGGCTGTGGGGTTCAGCTCTGGTAGGGGTAGCAGGCAGTTCTCCCATCCTGGCTTCATTGGGAGTGCCAGGCTTTGGGGACAGAGGTGGAGGCTCTTTTGGAGCATTTTGTGCTTCTTGGAGCAGCTGAGGTTTTTCTTCTTCAGCTGCTGATGATGATAAGACTGGAGGAGCAGGTGCGGGATTGGGACCTGCAGTCATTTGGGGTTGTCCCGCTTTAAGTTGAGCTTCGTCTACGACAGGATTTGGGTTACAGGTGACATGCACATTGGGGTAAAGGTTAGGACCAGGATTTAGATCAGGAGAGGGGGACGCCTGTGCCACTTCGCTTGGAGCTGGTGGCTCACTCATCACTTTAGGGGTCTCAGTTTCAGTATTTAAGATCTCCACAGTGGAAGGATTTTTAGTTTTTTTCTCTTTATCATTTCCTGCTGATTCTTCATTTCCTGGGGCAGGCTGCTGTACCGATGAAAGGAGGGGGGTCTCAGCTGTGAGGTCAGGAGGATTTGAGGATGGGCGGGGAATCAAGGGTGACCCCCCTGAAAGTGCTGCAGAAGTTTTTCCACTCAAAGCTTTGTCATTAAAAAGGGAAGACTTGGGTATGGACACCTCCCTGGGAGACTCTGTAGCAGTGCTGTTAGGTGGAGGAAGCCCTGGTGATGACGAAGGGATGGATGGAGCTGCATGAGGATCACCCAAAGCAGGTGGGGATGGGGATAAGGTGGAAAGCTCAGCCATGGTTCCACTCTCTCCTTTAGAAAAAGAAAATAAAGATGAGTAGTTGAATTTTAACTATAATAATATTAAACTCACAGCTACACAAACAGTGCTTCCACAGAGGGATAAAAACAATTCCTATCAGCAACAGGTAATAATAATAAAATAAAGCATGCGTGTGAAAGTATATGAAAACAGACTTTAACAATTCCAATGTAACTCTTCTTAAAACAGAAGCAGTTTAAGAATGGCTTGAAATTTTAAATTAATATAATTTTTTTAACTAATATACTATAATCACTATAAAAATTCACAGCCCATATTAGATTTCCTTCATAATATCAAGTGTGCGATCAACATAAAACTAACACCAATAGATGCACCAAGCTACATTTCCTCTTTTGCCACAAAGGTTATATTGTACAGTGAAGTGATAGCAGTGTGTCTACATAATTCAGAAACTTCTTGTGGTCACACAAAGGCTCACGGCAAGAAACACACAAAAATGAAAACTATTGGCAATTACATTAGAAATGTACTTAATCGGTGTTTAAGCCACTGTCCCAGAAAATGTAATTTCCTCTTTAAATGCACGAATGCACTGGTATTCATCAAAGCGGACGGGCAACCATGGTGATCCAGTTTTTTTGCTGATGGAGCAGGTTCATGTTTGTGGTGGTTGCTCCAGACAGCTATCGGTTACGAGCTAGCAGCTAATAACACCACCAAATAGTCGCTTTGCTGCTATGTCTTCTCAAGAGGCCTTGCTTCAAACGATTCAACTTCCCGATTCAGCACGCTGAGGCAACATTTTACGAGCAGCTAATAGTTAACACCCACCCTGCCTGCCTGCCTGCCAGGCCCCAGCTGAGCAACGTCCACAGGCCTTGTCCACCCCGCTGCCGCCCCCCTATCAACTATAACTTCAACTCCACTCTCGAACTCACCCACACCGGCGTGTCACTGTGGTCGGTCCGCCTGGATAGCCAGCCAGGGGGTTCCTGTCGTCTCGTCCCCCCGCCACAGCTCCGGTTCCGTAACCTTCTCCAATTAATGAGAACACGAAAAGGCGACACCGGAGCAGGAACCGCTGAACGGGGAGATGAGCTAGGAGAACAAACGTCCCGCAATCTGTGAGCTAGCTAGCTAAGTCAACAGCTAGCTAAGTTAGCTTATTTAACTATTAGCATTAGCCCTGATAGTGTTCTGTTTCTGTTAGCTGTGCTAGCTAGCGGGATGCCTCGGTATCTCGGTTACACATGCGCACTTGTTCGACGCATTCTCAGCAAAGTCAAGCGAGTCTGTAAGTGATAATTTTCATTTTGTAATAGACCGACTTTCTATGATCAGATGTCCAGACACAGACGCAGGGGCTCAGCAGACGCGAACAGCCTGCTATTTCCTACTGACAGCTACGCGCGCGTTCGCGTCAAAAGACGACGAGCACGCACACGTACAGGACCCTCCCTACACGACTGTCATCGCTTTCATAAAACTAATTTAGAAATCCAGCAGAATATCTATAGAAATGTCTCATTTTTTTTATTGTTGTGAGCTATGACGTTTGTTTCTTACATATCTATGTTAACCCTTATGTCACCTCACTCCACTGTTTGCTACTTTGGATTATGTTAATGGAAAGTGTTTCTCTCAAATGACTTAATGGTACTTTTTGTCAGTGTCATCATCTTCAAACCATACATCACAGCATGTCCCACTACCACATTGTAAACCTTTCTTTCACTCTTGCTGCTATTCTTCTCCCACAAATCACCCCTGGCACTTGTCTCCACCCACTGTACCCTGCCTGCATGCTGTTCTTCAACTCTTTTGCGCACTGCTTGTTCCTTTTGATGGTGCGCCTCGGGTATTTAAACTCATCTACCTTCACTATCTCTCTTCCTTACATGTTTAGTATTACACCTGTCTCGGTCTCATTCACACACGTTCTGTTTTGCGTCTACTGAGTTTAATTCAGCATACCTCCACCTCTCCAGGTTTTCCTCCACCTTTTACCTAATTTCATTGTCATCATAGTTCATAGAGACTCCTGCCTGACCTCATCTGTCAGTCTGTCCAACACCAATGCAAACAAGAAAGGGCTCAGAGCTAATATCTGATGTAATCCCACCCCTACCTGCTGCACACCTATTGCACACCTTACCACTATCTTGATGTCCTCATACATGTCCGTCACCACCTTCACATACTTTTGTACCTCTTGACTTCCTCACTGCAGTATTCCAGTTTCTTTTTGACAACTTATCGTAGGCTTTCTCTAAATCCACAAAGACACAGAGCAATGCCTTCTGGCCTTCTCTACACTTCACCAACAGTCTCAAAGCAAACATCTCATCTGCAGTGCTCTTTCTTGGCATGAAGCCATACTGTTGCTCACTGATCATCACCTCTGTCCTCAGCCTACCTTCAGCAACTCTTTCCTATATTTACGTGGTATGGATCATTGCTTTTGTCCCTCTGTAATTATTACAGGTCTGCCTTAAAAAGCCCACTTCCCTCTCTCCCAGACATCTCCATACCTCCAAAGATATGGATGAACACAGCTGTCCTCCTCTGTTCATCCTCTTCATAGTTGTTTTCAGTTATTAGTGTCAATTACTGTATTTATTTATTCTTTGTAAGGAACTAAAGGGAAGTATCAAACAAATAGGTCATTTCAAAAGGAGAAGGCCACGAGATTTCCCACACCAAAATGAGGATGGGAAGTTAGTTCAATGAAATCAGTCTTTTATCAGCATTTTTTTTTTTTAATACTTTGTTGGTGTCTTCAGTTGAGCCACTAGATGGCGCAGTTGTATTCCGTTGCCCACCGGCAGGTCAAATCTGGCTTCAATTTCAGGAAGTATGCAGGTTCATTAAATTGAGAGTCTAATCATAAACCCGCGTTGATTAAGTCTGAGTTTCTAGATGGAGATTTCACCATGGCAACTGTAAAATAAAGAGCAGCGTTTCCATTTTAATCCATTGGACCCTGGAATGCGTGTCAGTGATGACCGCCTGGCTCCGGGCACTTAAGTGAGGATTACTGTCTTAGAAAGCAGGAGGGGAGGTGGGAAAAGTCATTTTGATTAGCTTGGACCACTCTGTCAACATCATAGCATAACAATTTGATAAAGTCTGATGAAGCTGGAATTCTAATTTTACTTTTGATGTTTAAATGCAATTCCTCAGCTGTAACCTGACAGGGATGAAATGAATGTGAAAAAAACTGACCATCAAAACATATGGACACAGTTTATTTAAGAAACTGTGATATTAGTTATGCAGATAGTGATAGACCAATCCACAACCCTGATGGATTTAACAACCTTATTTTGCTGCTCATGCCTGAAAAGATGACATCTTGCTGGCCTAGAAACGCCCTGGTATTCCCCCCAGATGAGCTTGAGGAGGTGGCTGGGGAGAGGGTGGTCCTCACTTCTGTGGTTAGAATTCTTCCTGCATAAGCGGCTGAAAGTGGATGGATTGTATTGCTCAATAAGAGTTACAGAAAATCTCTGCTGCAATGTTCCTCAGTGTGACCTTTTGTAATTTAATCTAATGTCAGCCTTCACTGTTGCTCTCTTGTAGCTCTAGGAGAGATGTTTTATTGAGTTATTGTTAATAGTCACAGTTAGATCATAGTTTCCTATTTAACTGGAAAAATGCAGGCCAGCTTTCCAGGTCTTTATTGAATGTAAGTTTTATCTGTAAAGGCAAACATGTTATGAGCCATTTTAGATAAGGACCGGGGAACAGAATACAAAAAAAAAGAAATATGAACATAACGAATAGGTCTAGACAGGATGAGCTCCAAAATGGCCATGCTGGAACTGGGCCTGATCCTTAAGTCCTTGATCTTTTTCTGTAGGCCATAATACCTTCAGCTGGATCCAGTTCTGGGCAGACCCACGGAGACCGCTTAAGGTGATTTTCACTGGTACAGACACTGTACCTTTCATGTACATGTAATCAGATTACATTCAGACAGTCTGTCGACTTTTAAAACGTCACTTTAAATTCCTTTAGTTGAGTCTTAAAAATCATTTCCTTCGTTTCACCCTTACCCAGATATTCACATCATGTCCAAGGTTCCATCAGTAACGCAACTTTTTCCATCAGTGTGACTGCAAAACAAAGAAAATGTTTCCTCTTGATCAGTGCGTTGTGTGTCGAAAGCTTTACACAGATGTCTTTTATTTAAACAGTGATTGCTACAGTAACCTACAGTAAATGTTGCCGTGCAAGGAAACTGGCTGACCGTTACTGTCCCCAGAGTCTCACAGTTACAGAGGAGGTCTCTGTTTTCTCTGTGTCCTCCTTCCTGGAACAGGGCACCCCGCCTGCCACCGGTCCACAGAGTGGCTTTTCTGCTAAAAGATTGTACATTTTTTGTTTTCATTTGTATTATTTTTGTCTTCTGCTATTCCCGGAGTAATGACGCCAGCATTACAACAAATGTGTTTCAATCACAAAGATGCATAATACTATTGTTTTCTTCCAAAAACTATCCATGTAAAGGTTTTTTCTTCATAGCTCCTCTTTGATCTGTCGATTTTTATGTCAGCAGACTCTGAGACAGAGAGTTGAAATCACACTCACTTTTCTTAAGACATCTCAGGCTGTTCATGTTTTTGTAAATGTAAAAATGTTCAGAAGACTTCTTTACTTCTCATAAAAGATATAGGTGTTTGTGTTCACATAGGTCATTATGTCATAGTTTTACTGGTTCACCACATTTGTGATATATGGCTCCTGGCTGGCTCATGAACTCAAACAGGTTCGACACACCTAGAGATTCCAGTTGTGGTAACGACCAAAACACATCAATTAAGCTCACACAGACATTTTGTTGTATTCCCACAGACATGCTTTCTTTTACATCAGAGAGACATTGTATAAGAAAGCATAGTTTTTGTATCAGATCATATTTAAATCTGCTGGAAATGTAAAAAAGAAAAAAGAAAACTTAAAATTTTCACACTCTTGTTCCCACATCATTTGGGTTTGTTTACAGAAAGGGATTTAGGAGTTTGTTTGGAAAGTGTTAGTCTTTGCTTTATATTTCCTAGCAGCATGCATGGTAGTGTTTTGGAGATTGCTATGCAAAACCTCAAAATGGGGGACACCCAGTCTACAGGAACAGTGTTTAGCAAACTCTAAAGGAACTCCCTTTTCCCTCAGAGTCATACAAGCTGTTCAAATCCAGCTGGTTCTCATAGAACATAACAAGTTTCCACATGACTTCAAGGAGTGATTCGCTCTACCTACCGCAATGGGTAAACACTTGGATTCACAGAAACCAAGAGACGGAGAACACAACGTAACCATGGGGATATGGCGAGGGAAAATATGCATACTGAAACAAAACAATGATTTAAAGCTATGCGACTGGTTTCCAGGGATGTGATGTAATGATGTGTATGAGATTTGTTATGCAACGAGATCGGGCACCGCCTTGATGCAAAGAACAACACGAGAGGCCATGTTGAATAGATTAAATAAAGATTTATTTATGACACATTTTTGTGAGACATTGTAATTGTCGCACAATAACAAACATTTCTTCAAACAGTAAAATACAACATTTTATAAACTCTGCTAAATCAATGAAATATTAATGACCTGAGCAGTAAATGCATGTAAATTGAGTTTACATTGTCACCGTTAGCACTGTGCATATTGATCATGTTTAATGTAAAATGCATATCTAAAATTAGTACACGCCACAGAAATGAATAGAACATAATAATGACGTCGTCTTCACCGTTTGCCCCATCCAGAACTAGTTCACTCACAAACAAAGTAGTTGATGGTTCTGATGGAATCAGCGGCCATCATTTTATAATCAAGCTTATGCAAACGGAATCAGTGTTATTTTTCTACTTGCTATTTTAACTTTAAATTAAGGCTAGCTGTGAATGTTGGCAGAACTGAAAACACCAAGAACAATATTGCTATATTGCTTCATTGCATGTCCCCTATATGTCTGTCTACATAGCAGCTTCTTATAACTGTTGCTGTGGTTGAGCTCAGATCAACAGTCTTTGGGGTTTTCTGAAGGAAACGTGCTAATCCATTTCTTTGTGTGGGCAAGACATTCATCCCAGCTGTACAAGGGGCGGTAATCAAAATAACGCTCAGCTTTGTCGGTGCGCACGGTGAAGGTGGTGCTAACAACGGCCAAGGTGTAACTGTTCAGCATCGGCGTGTAGTTGTATATGGGTTTTAGTAACCAGCGCATCAAGTCATTAACCATGGCAATAAACCATAACACCAGTATAGGTATCCGGGCCTTTCGAAAGTTAAACTCAGAGAGCAACTCAATGTTGAAATCTTCGTAGCTTTTGTAGGGCGAGTCATCGTAGCAGTAGAAAGCTTCTCCTCCAACTTTCTCCGGGCGCTCTCTCAAAGCTCGGGCTGCAAGGAGGTGCATCCAGGCAACATTGCCTAGGTAGACAAACAAGTGGATGAGTAACAGATTTAATTATGGTGATGGTAAAGAGTGCAAATACTGCTTTAGATGTTTAATCTGCATCCAAGTGACACCCTTTCTATCCAGTTGTGGTTGATACTGCATGCAGAATTTCAGACCATATAGACCAGACCACATATATGGTCTGAAATTCTGACATTATAAAAATGCGTTAGGTGCAAAAGCCTTCAAACTTTCTGCAAAATGCACAGGAAGTGCTTCTACATGCCACATCTGCTTTAAATATTAAAAAAAAGGCACCTTTAACCAAGTTCCAGTGTAGTTCAAAACATAACAGATTAATTAATTGAAATTCTCATGCCACATAGGAAACCTCACAGAAGTGGTCATTTTACCTGCATAAACCCGACCGTGTTCAACATGGTCCGGGATGCCTCCAACAATCAAGCCTCCCCTTTGAATACTCTGACTATAGAAGTCCTTCATTAGCTGATGCCCCTCGCCATAGATCCCCGTCGGCCTCAGCGAGCATGTGTATAAGTGCTTACCACCCTTAACCTGGACAGGAAATAAAAACAACTTTTAGTTTTAAGGCCGGAGGCAGATGAAATAAAAGAAATGTGTCAAATGGAAGATTTGGATAGAACTGTAAACAGCAGAAATGACACCAGTATACCACCGCATAGCCACAAGGGAAATTATAGCATTCTGTGGCAAAGTTGCACAAGAACACCCCCCACCCCCGGTGAATTATCATTATTATTATTATTATTATTTTTTTTTTTTTAAACGGCTCCAATCCAGCTCAGCGGGAGGCAAAAAAACCAAGAAAAAAAACATCTGCATATCTAGAGCCTCTGCATGGAACTGCCCAGTCAGACTTAAGGTTAAGCGTTTTTAGAAAACTTGGAGCTCTTTTACTGGTTTCATTGCATTATCATAGTTCAGTTCAAATGTTCATTTACTAAATCTGCTTCATTGTGATGTGGTTCAAACAGTTTACCACTCTTCTTTACACAAAGTACACACAGCATTAATTTGTGAAATATATCTTACCTTGGTGCCATTAGCATCAAGCGCAATTTTTTCTGCCTCAGACTTGCTCTTGGGGTAGGCCATGCTGTGTTTCACTTTATAAGGTGTGTCTTCATTGCCCCTACAAAAAAAAAGAAAAAAAAAAAAAAAGTCAAACATTCAGAGAAGTGCTCAGGAGAAGGTAATCACATAGTATTATCTTGACCTTGTCGTGTGTGTGTGTGTGTGTGAGGAATGTGCTTAAACAAAGCGAACTCAACAGAAGTGTAGAAATTAAGCTTGGCAAAGAAGGAAAGAACAAACTTGATATCCATGTTTATTTGCATGTTTTTCAAGCTTTGTTCTTATCTCGTTTCAAATCTACTGTCTGAATAGAAGAAATCTTTGTAACAAGAGCAGGCAAAGGTTCATTCTTACAGGGTAACGTCAGAGGCAGAACTACACCGGCTGCCAAGGTGCCTGTATACGTGCAAAGAGTGCACACCATCTGGAAGGCAGACAGCAAGTCCAGAGGGATCCTGGATGTTTGTCACTACAGCTCTTCCTCATGTAACAAAGCCATTATGTGGAATTCTTTCATCTCCATTTTTTATTTTAAATCAATTTTTACTTGAAATGATCACACTTAAATTTGTGAATTGGAAATGGTGGTAAAGAATGCAGAACACTTTTCAAAACAGATGTGATAGTCGTTTGCTGTGACTTTAAGTCTACTAGGAAATACCAGAAAACCAATGTGTCAATGGCTGGAGTATGGGCTGACGTAGAAAGATCTCAGTAAATAAAAGAGCGCAGCCGCTTGGAATGATTATATCAGTATTTTTCTTTTGAATCTTCATCCAGCTCTCAATCTGAGAACATATTGTACTGTGGGGGAAAAAAAAACAAACAAACAAAAAAAACAAAAAAAAAAAAACTTTACACGTGTTCTAAATACATCCTACGTCACACATCACAAGAAGGTGCCTGATTGGTCCCAGATCCTTGTGTAGCATCACAAACAGCCCAAAGAATCATCAAAAGAGAAAAGGAACAACGAGTCCGACCTCAGATGCTAGCCTCTATAAAGCCCTTATCTCAAGATCATGGAGACCGTCTGAGATCAGCTGACGGCACTCAGAATTTTACTGGTACAGGTTGGAGGGCAAAGGGTGCACATGCTAAATATTAAGTCTGACTTTCTGCAAAGCAAACTTTTTTTTTTTTTTTTTAAACCCTTGGCACTGGTTGACCAGAATAGACGAACCATAAACCTCAGGAACTGGGTGGAATTTCCAATCAGACAGTTAAATATTGAAGAATGCCCACTTGTGCACCGTCACTTTACCCTCGGTGCATACAAGCTTTGCACACCAGGGTTTTTCATTTCGGTCATGAGCAGAAAGGGGAAAAAACCCTACCTTGAAATGCTTTCAGTCAAAGCACAAAAGCGGTACCCTCTAACCCACATATGCCAGTAAATGGTCTGTCTGCATCTCATATTCCTATACTCAAACAATATGACTGTGAGCTAGTCACCTGGATCTGACTCATGCCTTTAGGAGTGAACTTTCCATTTGTCATCAGTTTTGATTCAAGAGTCATTTCTATTATGGTTTCTGCTCATCCTTACCCAAAATGATCCATAGCTATACAGGTATGGACATGTCACTTATGAAAATGATGAATACATAGAAATATCCGGAGACAGTCCATATTTAGAAATGCCATTGTGTTGCCTTTTCCTCTCGTGACAGGCAAGGTTTTGTTTTTTGTTTTTTTAACAAAACAAAAACAAAAACAAAAACACCCTGGCAAATGTACATTACGTAACATTTTTGTCTGTTATTAGATAATTCAGAACTATTCCTCTGGTATTAACCAACTGATGACATAACTGTAAATAGCATGCCATGGCAAATGATGGCAAAACGTGTTTGAACTTTAAGCTGCAGATTTAACAGCTGTGTAACTGAAATAAACAGAAAATACTAGATACTGCATTTGTCATTGGTGTTCGACTCCACCCCATCATATCTTCCTCTGCACAAGTCGTGTGTTTTTAATGATGGCGCATTTAAGATAAGAGCGGTTACAAGACAGCAACTACAGAAAAGGAACTAGATGAGCTAAAGCACTTCTTCAAATGACTTTAAATGTCTACTATGTGGGCTCAGTCAGCATCAAAAACAACTGAAACAACTAACAATGTTATAGTTTTTGAATTTCACCTCTTAAAGTGATCTCCATTGACGTTGGGACCGACCACTTCCATGCTGCTGGTATAGATGAGGCACTCGATGCTGCACTCCACACAGGCTCTGATGACATTCCTTGTTCCTAAGAGGAAAAGAAAACATTGTTTTAGTCGGTCTGCTCACTTTTGATAGATCAGACTGTAGCTCAGACGACACTGTGACACAGCAACATTTTATTCTATCAGTGCACATTTGAAGAAATCCGCTAATTTTGTTAATGGGTGTCTTCAAATTAATATATGAAACATCATCTTCTAAATAATTTAAATTGGATGTGGGATCCATATGTGTTCTGTTTATCTGAGAGGAAGCCATGAATATTTCTGCTCCTAAACACGGCACATGAAGTAAAGTGGAGTCTTTAGTTTTTCCTGCATCTTTCTGGTTTCCAGTATTAAGGCTGTTGTTTAACTATCTGAAAGTTCAACACAGAAATGTAGGGAGTAAACACTTGACAAGCTGCATAGTTAACATTTGTTCAGCCTTGGCAGAGAATAAGAAATGCTGACGTGTTTAACTTGCCAACTGAAGAAAAAACAAAAACAAAAAAAACACCCCACCAACAAAACCTGCCCCCCCACAGAGTTCACACATAACATGCACAGCTGCACAGAGAACTATATCACCCCCTGAAGAGTGACTGGCTCATCAGCACAAACGTGGTAGCAGATTACCGGGAATATGGACCGAGTTTATGCGATATTTCACAGAACAGAGCGAGAGGTTTGACTCGTCAGACCAAAAACACCTCTACAAAAATCTAACAGTAAATTTGCTGAATACTTGTTGTGATACTTTATTTTTGGAAAAAGTGGTGAACTGAAATGACCAGCACTGTCATACCTACAGCTGTGCTGCTAGCACGGTTAAGACTAATCTCACTTTAAGGCACAAATGTATAGAACAGGACACAGATAGGACACAGGAACGGTCCATAATTTAGGATTCGATTTAGGTAAACCAGTTCCACAGACTTCTATGCACAGTGGCTCACTGGCATGACTTATAGGACACCTAATTAAATACAGCAAACGCTAATCAAATTTGTTTGATCTGTGCTTTTCCTGATGCAGTAATGATTACCCTCTGCAAGCTCTGTTAGCCTGCTGTCTAGCTTCGGTGTCAACATGGTTGCATATGGTCTGAAAGGAGGTTAAACGTTGCAGCTACAGGCTAACAGAGCTATCAGTGTTTGCAATACAGTGCTCTCAGACTAGCATTTTCAATTTATACCAGTTCTGAGAAGAAGAGCGAGAGATTTTAACCAGACACTGAAGGAGGAGGAACTGATAAGAATGTGTTGAAGAAAACCTCTTGACACCAACACAGGGGAAATATGAAATTCTTGAAATATTTTTCAGGTTTATGAAGCCAAATGGGACAACCTTCTTGGACAGAGTGGAAAAAAAAAACCCACAATCAGATGCATCTGTTGGATCTTATCACAGAGATTTTTAAAGAAGGAAACACTTTCACTGTTTGTTCATATACACTTTAGCAAGCCAAATAATTAACATCCAGATGGAAAATAGCTGAGCTCTGCACGAGATCTATTTGGGAGCCTACAGACAAAACTGCCTTTAATCTGCAGCGGTTGTTTTTGGGGTACTGCAGATTGTACACATGCAGATATTAAAGCAAAGCCTCACCAGCAACAGGTTCCAGTAACGTTTTCATCCCTTCTTTATTACTGTGATCAGCGTCTTCGATCTGGATCGATTAAAATGTTTTTGTTTTCCTTCATCGAAGCACATCTGGCATGCTGCTTTCAATAAAATTCTTGAGTCACTTAAAAGTCAGCGCCAGAGAAATTTCGGGAACTCAGAAAAATAAGCTCAAGTATTTCCTGGCTGGCAATTTTAGTCAACAAGTCCACTGAAAACGAATAACTCTTCAGTGTATCCAAGGCTGAATAGCTTATTCCTCTTTCTCATAGAGCTCCACTGTTTTCTAAACACCATTTAATTTAAGGTTTAGTTGGCTGAATATGGACATGTAGTTATTTGAGTTTTTCTAACATGATGCCAACCTGCTGTTTTAATTGTCCCATTACCAAAAATATTATAGAGATTAACGACAGCAAAAGCTTCATCAGTGTTTGAGCAAAATCATCTCTTGAGAGCCATTTTGCTACATAAATGCAGAAGGAATGTTTAGACAGATTTTAAACAATACAACCCCCCCACAACCACCACCACCACCTACCCCCCCAAAAAAACAACATAGAAACAGTAGTAAAATAAACCCATGAAATTCCATAGACCCAAAGAAACGCTACCTTTGGGAACCATTTAAAATTGTTTTCCAGTCGAGAGCAAACTCATTGGTTAACTGTTATTTTGGACTGATAGAATGAGCTGCTTGCGACTTTTGCTAATCCAATACATTTCTGAGTCACTACTTTTTCCAGGTTTGAACAACGTATTTTTATTTAACCGAGACACAAATCTAAAGTCTGTCTCTGACGCGTGCAAATAGAGCTCTATAGTGACACATGATCTGTTAAACCTTGAGCTAAAATGTATAATTCAATTGACTCTATTTAGTCATAGTTGCAGTCAGTGAATGGTGGCACTGCTCTCATCATGTTCCAGAAAAGTAGAAGGGAACATAATGGGTTTCCCCAGCAGTTCACTTCTCGTCTACACAAAGGAAACCCCGTCTCCAATAGCAGTTTCAGCATCATGTAACACTTAAACTCACCACTAATCACCACGCTAACAGCATCGGGCGATTAGAGTTGAACTCAAAGAGAATCTGAGACCTCATGTGTTTAAACAAAGTATTCTTTCATTAAGAAAAAAACCCAGCAACAACATTTTGAACACTCAAACGAGTCCTTGACTGAGGCAAGAGGAAACCACACCTCAGAGCAGAAATCTCAATATGTGAACTCCAACTATTTTTCATGTTTTGGTTTAAAGGGAAAAGTACGGCCTTGAAGGTCATCAAAGGTGAATTTAGGCGTGGATTTCCTCCAAATATCTTTCTGTCAGTATAATTTTTTTTCGAGCTTAACCGCCAATTGATGTTTCCACTCCATCCCTTTTCCTTGTCATCACTCTGATCTTTTTAAGCCTCACCTGTTACGTTGACAGAGTAGATGAGGGGCTCCGGGATTTTGTGCCAAACATCCACCAAGCTGGCTGCGTGGATGACAATATCTGCTCCATGGGAGGCCTCCAACACAGCTTTATAATCTGTGATATCTCCCTGAATGACCACCACTCTTGTCCGCTCTGGGTATGAAAGCAGGAAAACACATCGTTAAAAAAAAACAACTAAAAAACGAAACTGAAAACAAATGTCAGAATTTTCCTGAGAATTCCACAATGATGTGCAAATACGCTGAGGAACACTTTGTATACCAGTGAACTTCAAAAACAACCAACAATCATTCATTTCCCAACCTGCCTTTATTTCGTAATAGCGGTGTCGTTTCAAGACGTGATTATGCATCTTTCCTAATCATCAAGA
Source organism: Benitochromis conjunctus (assembly GCA_015052645.1). Lineage (NCBI taxonomy): Eukaryota > Metazoa > Chordata > Actinopteri > Cichliformes > Cichlidae > Benitochromis > Benitochromis conjunctus. Next base: position 27,833 of record VOQK01044109.1, read on the forward strand.
CAAGTCCAATTATATCCAAATTGATAACGTCCTAGTTTTAAATTCCACAGAAGTTTAAAACAATATAAGAGATCAGTCTCCACTGCTGAGCTGACATGGCAAAACATTATGAAGGCCTTGAATCTATAAATTATTTACCATTTGTCCTTGAAATGCTGATAGCTCTGCACCTGGACTGTCACTCGGAGATTCTGCTGAAATTCAAACTCTGTTTGATGGGTTGTTATTCTTAGATGGATCACTACGTGTTATATTTCCATTAGTTCATGTAAAGATGGAAACAGGATGGTTTTTCTCAGGCTATGAGCCTTTCAGAGAAGACCACTGAGAGCTCTGTAAGAACATCTCTCAGCACAGCAATATATCTGACACTAGTGTCAGAAATTGACACTATTTTAGACAATTTTGGGTTGGGGCATTCGTTACCGTTTGGGGGCCTTGCCTTGCTTAATGTCTGTATTCTACTGTAAGCAGACCAGTAATCAAGGAAACAAAACATAGCTTGGCTTCTAATTAGTTTAATTAATGTTTCCCAGGAAGCAAAGAACAAAAACAAACACAGCATGTGAGCCATGTCACGATCCCTAATTCTATGTAAATCAACGTCTTGTTGATCCGAGACAGCTAAATTAGGGTGCGCTCAAAACACAGCTTTCGTTATGTTGCTTAGGTGATTAAAACCATATCAGGGACCCAAACATCAGGGTATGCAGATTCTTAATTATTAGTCACTGCTGGAACTGCTCGAGGCTTTTTGTAGCAGAGGACCGGTATTTCATTCAAACAGACGCTGATTAAGATGACAACAAACTGGCACACAAATGAGTTATGTTTAATCAAGCCTCTTAAGAAGACCGTTTTGTTTACTTTACTACAGAAATACCGGGTAGTCCAAGGCTGCCGAATAAAACAAACAGTTCGGGTAATTTAAGACAATATATCTGCGTGTATGTCTGTTTGCCAGTATAGGATTTAACGTTAAATCGGTATATTCGCAAACGAAGTTCCGCATTGCAAACAGAAACAGCATTACATGACAACAGTCACGAAGCGCTTCTGCTCGTCTTACCTGTGCTGAGATCATTCAAGGTCGGGTCTACGTGCTTGTCAAACACCCGGATCTCCTGTAGTCTGTCCTCTTTCTCCAGCAGAACCCTCAGTAAATGCTGGCCGAGAAACCCACAGCCCCCGGTGATCAGATACACAAGTCCCCGCTGGTTTTCTGACATCGTGCACGCCGCTGTGATCAGACGTAACTGAGCTCTGCTGCGTCGAGCTGGAGCTTCTATACGTGCAAACGCGGGGAGGGGAGGGAAGGGAAGGGGAGGGAAGGGGGCGCAAAGGGGACGAGTCAAGGAGACAGCTTTAAAGAATGTATCCCAAAGAGTTGATTCTGTTCATCTGGACGTAGCGTTTTCAGTGGCTTCTTCAGTCTCAGCTGACTGCAGGTTTTACTTACCTGGATGATTGAGCACGCATCAAGACGTTTAAATAATGTAAAAATAATAATAAATATGAGCCTCTAGTGACACCTTAAGCATTGAAAAATGAACCATTTCGAAGTACTCTATCTTGATTTTTATTAAAATTATAATAAAATGCAGAGAAAACTGATGCTCAAAGTCATTTTTAAACACCCTTGAAATTTAAACCCCCTGATCCCCAAAAATAAACATTCGGGCAACTGTAATCAGAGGTGGCAAAAGTACAGGCATTCTGTTCTTAAGTAGAAGTGCAGATACCTGTGTTAATAAGAAAACTCAAGTAAAAGAGTCATTACATGAGAATAATTAAAATTGGACTTGGATATTTTCACATTTTTTACCAAAATGTATTATTTATATGTATATCCCACATCATTAAGGATATATTTAACTATCAGAAAAATGCAAACTAATGTTTTCTTTTATTATTGATCATATTTTCAAGATGTGGTGACTGTAATTCTTCAACCCCGTTATGGACACTTTGGAGGCTCTCTGAATATTATCATAAAATGTATTTCTAAATAAATAAATATGTTTACATTAATCAGATGTCCCCCATACTAATTCAATAATTTTAAATAGAAAAATGACATAAAATCACACATTTTTACTCTCTTAAATCCTGAAATGTAACTAATAAGTGAAAGCAATCTTGTCATTTTTCATCCAAAATTTAGTTTAACTAAGAATTGTAATCAAAATCAATGATCATATGATAGCGCTCAATATTTTAGACAGAAATCAGCAAACATTAAATTACTTTTATCAATATTTTAAGAAAATAATATATGAAAATGTAGGTGTGACGGGGTTGAGACTAGCATAACAGGGTTGAAGATGGTAACGGGGTGCACGGTCCCTTGTCCGCTGGCAATATGGTGATGTTGTGGTCTTTGCTCAGGGAAGCGACGGCCTTCTTTTCTTGTATTGTGAGGTTAGACGGAGGGACTTTAGCACTGGAGAGGGTGGCTGAAACCTTCATCCTGATTTGCTCTGCTTCTGTTTGTGATAATTTAATAATAATAATAATAATAATGGATTGCATTTCTATAGCGCTTTTTCCAAGACCCTCAAAGCGCTTTACAATTCCACTATTCATTCACACACCGGTGGAGGCAAGCTACAGTTGTATCCACAGCTGCCCTGGGGCAGACTGGCAGAAGCGAGGCTGCCATATCACGCCATCGGCCCCTCTGGCCATCACCAGTAGGCGAAGTGTCTTGCCCAAGGACACAACGACCGAGACTGTCCAAGCCGGGACTCGAACTGGCAACCTTCCGATTACAAGACGAACTGCCAACTCTTGAGCCACGATCGCCCCAATTTGTTAGTCCTTATGGCAGTTTCTGTGGCTGTGATGAGGTCCACTATGGGCAACTGTTGAGGCGAAATGGCAAAATTAAGTCCTTTGGCTAACACTTTCTTTTCAGGTTCAGT
>VOQK01044115.1:16722-27617 GCA_015052645.1 Benitochromis conjunctus
CTGTAATCCATTTGTTTGTCTCTTGCCTATTTTGCCATGTGCTCATAAATCCAAACAAGGGTGACCAGAAACAAATACAGGACTACAAGCTTTGCCCTGAGACAACTTGTACTATTACCTGTTTTCAAACACGAACTCCAAAAAACATGTAGGGGGAAGTGGCACTATCCAAAGCTGTCTTTTCTCTCAGGGTGCTGCCTGGACAAAGCAGCCAGAAAGCAAGAAAAGAATTATTACTGTACCTGTGCTAGTCTCACATCACTGGAAAACAACACACTCAGGCATCAAGCAAACGTTGCTCTGGGGAGCGAGCGTGTTAAAAATCGTGCCTAATCCAACTACCTCAGATGTTTGTTCTCATGTGCTCCTCTCGGCCACAGCGCTGCAGTGTGAAAACAGCTACTGACTATTACGTGTAGGTGTTAAGTAGTTACTGTATTTTTTTCTGCTTTCAGCATATGTTCATGACAAGAAATGAGTAATCAAACGGAGATGAGAGGAATGTGAGGTTAGTTCGCTCGAGGCTTTGTGGTGTTTGTGTTATTTTTATGCTGCAGTGAAATTTAATATTCCTTCCAGCGTCTGCACATAGAAATTAGCCAACAACAGCTTACTCACGTTCTGATTATTGCTGGGTGCTGCGTCTAAATGTGAAAATCAAATGCACATTTATGCGGAGAAGAAGGTAAGATGAGGACAAAGATAAATGACAGCAAATGTAAGTGGGCTGGTATTATGTAGCTCCAAAACTACAGTCTGGAGAAGAGGACTGACCCACTGACGGCGGTGGCAGTGATGAGTATCGTTAAAATAAATGACATCTGACTTAAAAATATTGAAATTCAGCAAGGAATGAAAAAAATTCTCAATGGAAGGGGAAACATCTGTCGAAAACCACAAAACTTGAAGTCCCTCTTCCAAAATGTGTTATTAACATTGCGCGTTGCAGCTGTTTACAATTTAAAATGACTGGTATGGATGTGTGTTCACTGAGGTGGTGGCTAGCTGCTGTCCTTCAGGACTGACAAATTAGTTGCATGTTATTTCCACTAATGGCAGAATAAATTGCAGCTTCATGAGATCTAACGACGAATAACAAATGATGAAAAAGCACAACAAGGTGAAACATTCATGCTACGTTAATTATCTGATTAGCTTGTCAAGAAGTTCCTGTTTCACTGTAATAGGTATACAAACATTGTTTTAATGTATAGTGTGCTAGAGTGTAATTTTTATAAACTACATCAGGGTATTTTAAAATAACATACTGAGTAAAACTAGAGCACCGTCTTGGAAATACGGAGCCAAGAAATGGGGCAGAAAAGCCACAGCGTGAGGTGTACTTATCACCACATCCCTTAACCACAGCAAAACCACTGCATGACCAAAGCGTGACCACACTTCGGTTCTCCGCGGAACGAGCCAGATGCACGAATGAGCATCAGCCAAGAGAAACAAGAGCGGGTTTTAAAGAAACCAAAATGTTGAGCAAAAAATGGCTGATACGTGGCTCAGAGGAGGAAAACAGTGCCTGTGACTTGCACGATTAGGCTGAATGTGAAAACAGACCACACACCAAACTCTTAAAGATCAGCTGACAGGTCATTACATGTACCATGGATTATCATTTAGAAGAAGCCAGTGCAAAATGCATTCTTTAACACCTGTTTTATTCATGCAAGGTAAAGAGGAGATATTCAAAAACATAATCAGCCAGTACATAAGAAATACTGATAAGAACAATCAAATTTAAGTGTCCTCCATATGCTTTGACACGCTCTCCAATAACTGGTATCGTGTTTAAGTCTTTAAAATAAGTGAAAATGATCCACACGCTGTTGTCGAACTATTCAACAAAAGAAAAATCAAGTCTACAGGCTTTAGGACACATTTTAAAGTATTTGAACTTTCGGGTGAGGCATGTTTTGTGTTACAGTTTTCTTTCAAATGGAAACAGATGGTAAAATGCATGTAAGGAACCAAATCGAATTACAATCTGTCCAGTAATGCTGTAAATGTTGAAATAAGTCTGATCAGAATCAGGAGAGAATGTTTCTAATTATTCAAAGAAAGAAAATAAGAGACCAAAGGCAATAAACTAATAAAGGGAGGCTCCTAATTCCAAGTGTATTTAAAGATCATGTGTCATGAATGCTGATTTAAACATTTAGCACATGACATTTTTTTTATATTCAACAGCAATTGAATCAACACATAATCTATAATACTGATGTAGCAGTTCGGTGTTACGTGCTAAAGACATAAGAGAGGAGAAAGGATGTTTGTTATTGCTGGTGCTTTACATCTGTCACTAAAGAATGCTCCTTAACACTAACATGTCCTCCCCTGCAATCACTATGATAACTTACACATGATTGTATCTACCTAAGCGCTAAGGAACGGGACGGGGAGGCTTCCTTTACCGTATAAGGCGCATTACTAAGCTGCTTAGCCTAGGGTGAGCTATTACATACAAATACATATCTATAATACTTGCATGAGACAGAGAAGCAAAATAAAGTAGCAGAGGTAATGACAACATTTGTGGAAAAAATTGATGCACAAAATACATTTCCTGGGTTCTGGAAAATAAACATTCAGACAATTTGATTTAAGTAAATATGTATTTAAAATTCCTCGAACAATGAGGACAAGCCAACAGAACAGATAGGCCATGTAGGTCATAAGGGGGCCCTACCAGTATGGGAGTAGCTTCAAAGCAAATACAGTGATAGACCATTGGAATCAGCAACAAGAGAGACAGGATATAACCGAGGTATATCAGGTTATGCATGGCAGATTTATTCAAATGATCCCCAGCAATGATGATACAGCACACTAGCATTATCTACTTTGAAACACCAGATTAAACATAAGTCATCCACAAACAACAAAGTAATGCAGGGTCCAATGGGAGCAGTACAAGGCACATAATTATGGTGACATGAGTGAAAAGACTTAATAAATCTGTCCTCTAGCTCCTATACTAAAAACATATGTCAATAATGTTAAAGTGAGGAAACCTCACAAAGCAAGCAGGAAATGCTACAGATTTCTTTCTTTTTTTTTAACCAGTTTGTGGTTGGGGTAGACACATGTATGTACATGTCTTTCTAAATCAAGTTGCTTCTCTGTAAAAAAAATTAATTAAAAAAATTACCCTGGAGGTTCTGGTTAGAGTGGCCCTCCAGCTTGCTGAACATACTTTTATACTTTCCGTGTCCGCGTTTCCGCTAGAGTCCCAGTGACGTCAGTTCTGTTATTGGATGGTGAGCGTGAGAATTTAACCAACTATGAATGTACCCAGGCAACAGACTTGAAGAGGACTTCAAAGAAGTATAACAGCAACTGTGTCGGCAACAAAATATAATCCATGGCTAAGAAAGTAGCATTGTAGTACAATCTCAGGACAAGGTCCTTCCTTACAAAGTTGCTGAATGGAACGTGACACAGGAAAGACCAGGGCTAGCTCATTAGCTGAACTTTCTCAACAAGTAGATTGTCCACTAATAAACTGATCGTGGTTGGGACTGGAGGGGTGACACTAATAAAAATGGTAACGTATTTTGTACAGCCATTCATATATGTGATTGTCCTGCCCAGGTACTGTCTATATGTGCAAAATTCTGTTCCTTCTATATAGTATTCTGCCTTACACTGTAAACCTGCCTCAGTTAGTCTGAGTCAAGTTAGATGCAATAAGATATCAGACTTGGGTAAACCATAGTTTTCTTTTTTGTCAGCTCAGTCATGCAATGTGTGAATGAGTGTGAATAGGGCACAAGTGTAAGTTACTGGGTTGAGCAGGCAAACCATGTGCAGTAAGGCTGTTGTAGAGGCCTGGGTTTGAATCTGCCTCAAGGCCATTTACTGCATGTTTCATCCTCTCTGCTCTTTCTCTCAGCTTTATTATCTAAACAAAAGCTAAAATGGATTTGAATAAACTCCAAAGCAAGATCATGTTGAATTTTAGAGACACTAATTGCTGTTGATATGTTGCTTTTTCTTTTTTTTTTAGAGAAGCGTGTATGATTACCTGAATGTTGCTGTTAGGAAAATTCTCTGTCAGGGTTATTAGTGTAGAGGATTTCTTAGCCTGCACATTTTTAAAATCTCGTTTAAACTATGTGGTTCTGGTCTGCCTGACATCATCCTGTATCCCATGTGAAAGTGCGTCTTAAAATCATTAATACAGAGTCCAAGTCCAGTACAAATTTCTCAGACATGGATTGAACATCGTTTTTAGTCACTAACCAGCTTTAATCCACGTCTAGGAAACTGAACAATTTTGTTTTTTAAATAGATTTTTTTGGCTTTGATGTTTAATTTCATACCAAGAATTTCTCCAAAAAAGAGGATTTTTTTAATGAAAAGCCTTTCTTCAAAAGAACAAACATCAAGGTAATTTATCTCTGACAAATGACCAATGAGCTTCTTATGACGTCAGTTTGATGATGTCTACACCAGAACCTACATTTGTGATTTCTCAAATTGTTATGTTTTTTCCCATTATGTTTCTTTGCCTCCAAGGGGTGAAACCCATGATTTGTTACTGAAGAGAAGAGAGGCGTTCTGGATATTCATTTTGCTGACATTGTCATCTAAAGGACTGAATGATGAACTTGTCCTCATGTAATGTTGTAGTTTCTTGATGTCCTTATATAGATGTGCAAATGTGCACGAACACTGCTTCTCAATAGCTGATGCAGGTCGCACAGACTGAAACATTGTAACTGGATAAAAATAATGGTGAGCGGGGCAGTGTGCGGAGGTTATATTAGATATTTCTCTACTCAAATCATTGTGTTAAAACTGAATAATATTAACAGCATCTTGGCTCTTCTGGCCCACACAACAGAAACCGAAACAAAGACCTAACCAAAGAACTAAGTAATGAATAAGCAATGATGGATTTACAATTAGGTCTATAAGCAGAGAACAGTACATGCAGGTGCACCTAATCCCTCCTTTTCAAGAGTAATGTATTTACCAAAGTGGGACATGCACACAAGGAGATAATTAATCAAAACTGTAGATGAGCAAAAAGACCAGACAACAGAGTAATGTACACAATAACAGAGCAGGTACACTTTTAACTTTGTACAACATCTGGTAAAATTAATATTATTTATTCTGAAAAGAACAAGAATTGTTATTATAGTTAACTTTCAAAGCTGTAATGCTATAACAACCATTAAAAAAGGGAACGTCACACTTTGATGACTACTGTTGTTGAGTCTAAATAACAGCAAACCAGCTTATCAGAGTGGCTGTGAAAGAATATGCATAGATTGGATATTCTGGATCATTTCTAGAACTTCCATGCAACCTACAAGATAAGGAATCATGCGCCATGAACGCGCTCTGACTTGGTGAGAAGCTAATTTGCTGGAAAAGAGAGACTTCAAAAAGGTACCGGTCAAAATGAGAACTAATTTTAATACACCAACAACATAATTTATTTTGCCACCCAAGGCCTCATTTTCTGTGCCCTATAAAGAATCAAAAGCATGTTGAGTTTAACACAACTTGTAGTGTTATGATTGTGCTATTTTTTGTTGTTGTTCTTGGCAAGCTCTAGTCCAAGTGTGTTAATCTAAAAAAAGTGTATTAAGGTAAGTAAATCTGAAAATACATCAGTATAATTAAGTTTTTAGTTCATAACGTAGTCAAGACGAAGTGACCAGTACCTAAAAAAACTACAATATTTTTTACTCTTTTTTTATATTCATGCCCTCTACAACCACCGAGAAACAAATTCAAACCGCAACCACAAACAAGCCCCGACTTAAACCAAGTGGTTATTGTGTAACGATTTCATATAAAGGTCTTCTGCCTTTGCAGATCTACCCAAACCAAAACAAAGTTTTAACCTTCACTAAGTAAATCATGTTTATAGTGGAATTTTACATTTTCAATTTCAGTTTTTAAAGTTACCATATAGCTAGCAAAGGTACCAGTTCAGATGCTTATACCTAATTCTGGAGTGCAGTTTGTTGGTTTTTGGCGCTTTGGTTGAAATAAATTAGGAAAAAAAATGATACTTTATTTCTACTGCGTCACTTAATGAGCCAGTCTTTCCTGTTAAATGTACATCAAATTGATGCACCTTACCATTAGGAATAACTATTGCCTCACAAAGATTAAGCATTCAAACAGTCGACCCCAGAAACAAAAAAAATCTAATAAAAAGTTATAATTATTAATCATTCACTTGATATCTCTATGCATTCTTTCACTTAATACAAAGCAGGGTTTAAATGAGATAGACTAGGAGCTTAACTGGGCAGCTGACTTCCTCCTCCTCTTAACATCTTTTTAATGTTCAACAGTGTGGGAGCTGTCGCTGGAGAGCAAAAAAAGCAAACAAGAGTTCACAACATAGTGTGTATTAAAGCAGTCTGCTACAGTTAACAGGCTTCATACCCACTTTCTGGCTCCTGATACAAAGCAGATGTCTTCTCTCTGACAGGACATTATGTATCATTTCAGGCATTTGGTTTATTATTATGGAATATATCTAACCACACTCTCATGACTATGTCAGTCATAGAGATCATATATTCAGTACTTTTTAAAGGCAAGGGTTTATGACATTTTAATACCGGCGCTTGTGGTCAAATACCCATTTTACGTATTTGAGTTGTAGTTGAGGTAATGCAATGTTTTAAATGATTCTCTCTCAGCTTTCCACTTTAGTGATGGTAATATATTTTTAGAGTTTCAATCAACTTGAAATTACAACTTGTTCCCTTAACTTGCTGTTATTATTTAAGTGCAAGCATGCAAGTAAAGTTTGTGTGAAAGCATGCAATCTGTCGAGTTGATCTGACTTGTTAAATCATGTGTTACCCATTGACTTAATATAAGTTGTTCTTCTAACAACTTTATCTTTTCTCTTACCTCAGTATCAAAATATGACAATATAGAGCCAGTTAAGGTCATTCATTTTCAGCTATCTTATCTATAGTATTGCATCTACTGGGGTTAATTCTGGTTAACTCTGTGTCACTGCAAGGACTGATGCGAAACAGCTTTTCATTCAGTTTCATGCTCTTTCCTCAGACGACTGACTTACTTTATTGCAATGCATTTTTGTTTTTGTTCAAAGACAAATAGCTTATTATGTTGTCATACCTTAAAATATTTGGCTTAAATATATAATATTTAAGCCAAACCTAAAACTGTTTTGTGTTTGTGCTTTAATAATTCATAACATGCGTCTTTGGGAACAAATGGAGAATAAAATAGAAGAACAACAAAACAGTGCTACAGTTCTCCAGTTATCTTCCAAAATCTTTCTACTTGGACTTCTCTTTAGTTTTTGGTGTCCATAGATGAGTAGGAAGACTTGATTCATATCTAATCCCACAGGTATACGATAACTGGGTTGGTAAGTAATACAGACACAGTCCAAGATCAGGTATAATGATTTTCAACTAGCCTACTTTTTTTCTATCGTATTCATCAGTTTTCCATTGGTGGATGTTCATTCCTTAGTCTCAAAATATTCACTGTGCAATCAATGCCTCATTATATTGCATCAATGTGTTTTTACAGATAGAAGATCAGTATGAGAAGACATTCAACTGTTGGAAAATTGAAGCAAAGACATATATCCGAGGGGCTCTACCCAATCAAATAGTTTACAATAGTGAATGTTTGCCTGCGGCTCAGTTGACTTTCACTTAGTAACATCATAACATGGAGGCTTTTCTGGGTTACTTTTTTTTTCCATTATGGAAATTTCCTGAATGACACTACACATGTGTTGTCTATAAATCTAGGCTCATTCTGTTTTTCAGTCCAAAACATTCACAACATCATAAGAACCGTAGTAGTCCAGAAGAACAAAACATCATTTTAGTAGGGTCTGCTAAACTGTGCTGCGATATATCCTTCATGGATCATTGGAGGGACAACGGTATGGCAACAATGCCCTGCAAAATGTATTTCTCGTGTTGAAAGCTTTTTGAATTGGGACACGGAACAGAAGTCCAAGTGAGAGGATCATTCCAAGGTGCAGAACAGATTTAAATATGATGTGAAAAACAGATTTAAAACCAAAGGAAACAGGGGAGACTTAAGGTCTTGTGGCCAAGCTGAATAATCAGGCTGAAGTGATCACTTCACTGGAGCTGAGCAGCACCCCCAGCTGTGCCTGAATATGACTTGGAATTACACCATAAATCAGTTACTGATTTTACAGTGAGTAGACAATGCTTCTCATTCCTGTTGGCACATTTGTGCATTTCGTGATTCACCAAAGTACAAGGAGTAATTGATACTTACAGGAAATACAACAAAAAAATTCCACAGAAGTTAACTGGAAAGAAATGATTGGACATTTATAGGACAGAAACAGCGCTATTTCGATCAGCCAAGTGCATGTCATGACTAAGATGTCCCACTTGGGGGGGGTGATAAAGAAGTTAGACTCAGTTTTATTGCTGTGTAAGCCAGAGTTTCCCCTGACTTCCAAAGTTAACGACTACAAAAAGGAGGAAAATGAAAATGTAGAGGGAACACAACTACTAAGTGCCACCAGAATTGTTTGGAAAAATAACAAAGCAACACTTACACATGCCCCACATCAATTATATGTAACTGTTACAGCTGTATAGTGGAAAAAAAATCGCAGTGCTTGTGTTCTGCTTCTTCTCCAGAGAAGCATTTCCTTTGCAGGCTAGGCAAGGTTGACGTCATATACACAATAAATCAAGCCAATGTTATAACTGTTTCTTGTACCTTCTTCTCACACTAAGAAAAGTTATAAACAAAGATTATTAATGTGTCCCAATCCTATGATGTTTTACATACTGGACCTGGCTCTCTTCTTGAATTGTCAGAGAATTCATACTTCAGTATGGAAAAACATCTACAACCCGAATAAATGTATGAATACACTGTACAAAAACAATCAAATAATCTGCCTTTGTGGTTTGTGAATTGGCCTAAAATAGTGCATGTTATACTCACTAAGAGCTTCTGTAAAGTATACACCCACTGGACACTTTATTAAGAACATGTTGCCGGTGCTTGCCTTCAGAACCGCTTTAATTGTCATCGTCCAGATTCCAAGTTTTTGAAAACATCCCTCAGAGATCTTGATCCATATTGACATGATAAGACTCACAGTTGCTGCACATCCATGATGCGACTCTCCCGTTTTACCACATTCCATAGGTGCTCTGTTAAACTGAGATCTAGTGGCCGTGTAGGGCATTTGAGTACAGTAACCTCACTGTCATGTTGAAGAAACCAGTTTGAGATGATCAGAGCTTTGTGACATGGTGTGTTATCCTGTTGGAAGCAGCCATCAGAAGATGGATACGCTGTGGTCATAAAGCGATGGACATGATCATCAGGAAATAATCAGTATGCTGTGGTCTTTAAATGATGCTCAGCAAAATATCCCTACTATTATACTATCCCTACTATTACAACACAACCAGGTTCCTGAACAGGTGACACAAGGTAGGACGGATCCATCCATTCATGTTGTTTATACCAAATTCTGGCCTTACCATCTGAATGTTGCTGCAGAAATTGTTGTTGAATTCTGGTCAGGCTGTGTGAACTGTAGCCTCAGTTTTCTGAGAGAAGACATACACTGATAGGAGTGTGGTCTTCTGCTGCTGCTTCAAGGTTTGTTGTGTTGTGCATACAGGGATGCTTTTCTGCATACCTGTGTTGTAACCAGTGTTGGGCAAGTTACTTTGAAAAAGTAATTAGTTATAGTTACTAGTTACACCCTCAAAAAAGTAACTGAGTTAGTAACTGAGTTACGATATTCTAAAAGTCACTAATTACTAGGAAAAGTAACTATTACGTTACTTTAAAAAATGTTTAACCAGGGTATAATTGGCCGTTTTTGACTACTTTTTATTTTACCTCTACATTTCGCCTTTAAAAACTATTCATCTTGTCTTGTTTGGTATCATTCTTTTCAGCACAACCTGAATTTATAGTTATTTTTTTCATTTTGACAAACTGCATTAAAATCTGATCTAAAATCAGACAAAAAACATCAAATCCAAGTAGAAAAAAGTTATATTTTTCACTGTAACAATGGTTAATGAATAATTTTCACAACTTGAAATGAAAATATAAATTGTACATTTTAAAAACCTATGCACAAGTTTTGCAAACAACAAAGTTATTTGCAGCTATTTACCTAAAAATGCAGCCATGGTGTTTTTTTTATAACCATTTCAAACTATTTACAGAACAATCAGGTTTGCTGCATCAAATAAGAAGCCACACAAATTATTTGTGCCACTCCAAAAAATAATTTCTGTCCACTTTAAGATAAAGGAGAACATCACAAGCCTGATACCTGCAGGCCTGACAACAGGAAGTGTATCGCTCCTGTTTTCCACCTGAAGACAGCGTTTACGTTGCAATCTGCCTTTGGTGGCTTTTTGGCAGCAACTGTGACGTTCAGCAGTCGCCTCATTGTTCTGACACATCAAACAACACAATCCACTACACTACACACTAACTACACAACACACTAACTGCACACTCCAAACACGCTAAACGTCACAAATCTCTCACATCTCAAAACACTCTCTCCACAACCACAACTACTTTATTCTTATTCTTTATTCACACACAAAAAAAACCCAAGATGAATCACTCATGGTGAGATTGAAAGTGCAGACTTGTCCTTGAGAATTCCATTCCAATCATGTTATGGCTTCCTCTTTAAAGTAAATGTAACTAAAGTGCAGTGATACTTAAAAAGCCACACCTACATAAAGACTGTAATACTGAGAAGGATGACTGCACTTCCTAATATAACTTGATTTCAGAAGCTTCCTATGGCATAAAAAAAGCATCACATATAGAGTGGTAGGTTAGATCAGTGGAAGTATTTCCATTTTCCTGAA
>VOQK01044116.1:0-11720 GCA_015052645.1 Benitochromis conjunctus
ATTACCACTAGATGACCATGCACACGTCCTGCTCTACTACAAAAATATCCACTGTTGGCCTGTTGCTAGGCAGCACAATGGCATCATTGCATGTAATATATTGTAATGTTCATCTTATTTGGATATAAATGAGACAATATTCTCATGAAATGAAAACAGTAGAATGTTTTTCTAAGGTTATAGGTGTATAAATTCAAAAATCAGGTAATTTTAGACCCCTAGCTGCCAGGTAACAAGATGTCAAAGTAATTAGTTATAGTTACTTCTTCAAAAAAAGTAACTGAGTTAGTAACTGAGATACAATATTCTAAAAGTAACTAATTACTAGGAAAAGTAAGTATTGCGTTACTTTAAAAAATGTTTAACCCTCTGGGGTATAATTGGCCGTTTTTGACTACTTTTGTAAGTTTTTGACTTACCTCTACATTTCACCTTTAAAAACTATTGACCTCGCCTTGTTTGGTATCATTCTTTTCAGCACGACCTCACATGTCTGAATTTACAGTTCTTTGTTCATTTTGACAGTCTGTATTAACACAATTGATCTAAAATCAGATAAAAAACATACAATCTGAGTAGTTTTTACTGTAACAACCACAAACATGTTTAATGAATCATTTCATTTAACTTGAAATGCAAATATAAATTGTAAATTTTAAAAACTTATGCACAAGTTTTGCAAACAACAAAGCTATATGCAGCTTTTTACTTAAAAAAGCAGCCAAAGCATTTTTTTAATAACCATTTCAAACTACTTACAGAACAATCAGCTATTCTGCACCAAATAAGATGCCACACAAATGATTTGTGCCACTCCAAAAAATAATTTCTGTCCACTATCAGATAAAGGAGAACATCACAAGCCTGATACCTGCAGGCCTGACAGCAGGAGGTGTATCACTCCTCCTGTTTTCCACACTGCAGTCTGCCTTTGATGGTTTTTTGGTGGCTTTTTGGCAGCAACTGTGACATTCAGCAGTCGCCTCATTGTTCTGACACACAAAACAAAACTATCCACTACACTACACACTAACTACACACTCCAAACACACTAAACGTCACAAATCTCTCATATCTCAAAACTCACTCTCTCTCTCTGTCTTTTGCTCTCTCGCCGCCATCACTCCTAAAACCTCCCCCTCTTCCTAAACAACCTAATGCCATGTTGCCGTATCATTTTTTGATTGGTCAACATGGTACATTTTTCCACCAATACAAAAGGGGTGTTTTTTGTTTTGTTTGGGGGGGGGGTTTGGTTGTAAGCAGTGAGTGCTTGCTAGCGCTGACGATAGTATTCAGGAAAAAACACAGTGTATATTTTCTTTATCATGACTCTGGTTTTACGTGGCCTATCAACACAATTTTGTTCTTTTACAGTGTTATATAGGTGGGTCATTTTAGCCCATTGGTACTTTAGGTATATTACAAAATGCAATGTAATTTAAAATAAATGAAACTACACATTAGTATATTGTTAGAACTATTTCTGCTTTTATTATATATTCAAGTGATGGGGGGGGGGACAACCAACATAGGACAGAAGCATCATTTTACAAAACAATGAGGTAATGCTGCCGGTCCTTGAACACACACAAATAGATGCCTCCTCATCCTGAGACACCATCTCACACGTCCTCATTCACAGGTCATGTTTTGGAAATAACAGACACAGAACAAAATGCAAGCACAATCATTAAATTGTACACATATTGTACTCTTCTTAGTCTTGGTAAATAAAATGCATTTATTAAATAAAAGTAAAAACCAAGTGGAAAAAAGAATTTTTGAAAATGATGACCTATTTTTCTGGGCGGATGTCAGACAGAGTTTTGCCTTGGTCAGGGTGTCAGTGTCCGGTTTTGGGTCTTGTGCTGAGGCAGTTCACAATATATCGTGGGGGTTGTCATCGGTGGTGCGTGATCTGTGCTTGGTCTTGTTTAAATTCATATTTGAAAACATCTGTTCGCACAGACAGGTGCTCATAAACATGGACAGAACACAAACAGCATGTAGTCGGAGTTGTGGCATCAAACCAGGGGGCAGTAGATGGTAAAAGTCCTCGATTGCAACATCCTGGAACTTTGCTCTTAGGCCACTGTCACTTTGAAGCTCAATTAGCTCCATCTGAAGGTGCCGGGGCGCACTGCAGACATCAGCGGCGAAAGCTTCGGTAAACAAGTCAAAACCAGATTTCTGTGGTTTAAAGTCAGAGAAGCGCAGATCAAACAACCCAGAACATGAAAAAGCACTGCATCATTTCCACTTGCGCATTGAAAGCTTGGTGGTGGTGGGATGCCGTTACCTTGGTGGGTAACAACTAAAATGCACCTTGGGAGATGTATTCTATGGTCAGTTTGAGTGTTTAAGCAGCATACGGTATATTTATATAATTGTGCACAAGCTCTCGCAGACCACAGAAAATGACATGGCGGGCCACATTTGTCCCGCGGGCCTTGAGTTTGACACATGTGACGTAAGGGCACGTCTCCTTGATTACACTGATTTCCCAGAAAATACAACAACAGACGTTAACAGCAACTTTCATGAGTCAAGAAGAAGGTTGTAGCCACCCACTGATATTGTTGTTGATAGGCTGCTGATAGAGTGCATCGGTAATAGGTACACGCACTGCTGTCTGCTCGTTACTAGATTCATGAAAAGGCACAAAAACTGCAGTATAAATGTCTTGGAGGA
The DNA here is from genome assembly GCA_015052645.1 of Benitochromis conjunctus. Taxonomy (NCBI): domain Eukaryota; kingdom Metazoa; phylum Chordata; class Actinopteri; order Cichliformes; family Cichlidae; genus Benitochromis; species Benitochromis conjunctus. The sequence goes on from VOQK01044116.1 coordinate 2,695, forward strand.
TCTGTCCCGCCTTGCAAACCATAACATTAGTAAGAAACATTAGAAAAATTGCACTAAAAATGCCCCAAAAGGCACCAGTAGTGTAAAGACTGCTGATGACTCCAGTGTTAGTGGACATTAGAGGAACTGCACTTTGTTGTCACAAATTAGTTTTCAACTTGCTGCTCTTGGAAATTCTCTTAAACTCTCTCAAAAAAATGAATTATGTCTTAATGACAAGAATAAAAAACTGACAAAATTTTACATATTTTTTCCGAGGAATACTGCATTTTGGAGCTACATGGCCATACTTCCTCTGGAACACCTTGCAAGCACCTCCTACTTATACATTCTCCTGTGCTGCTTATTTGTTAGTCACCATCACACGTCTAAATTTGTTTCGAAATGAATTACCTTGAAAATATAATTTTCGGCTCAGCTGTGATGTTTCTGATTAAATTGAAAGATATCTGAAAACACCTGTAGGACTCACGGTGCAGCGATGTGAGCCGAAATTTAATTGAGCATCAGGTCTGAGAGAAAATATACAGACAGTATTTCTGTTGTGATGAATTTTATTGTTGAGCTCTGAAAGCATTCCCGGGTTTAAGTCAGTGAAGCGTCTGTGTGGAGAGGTAAAGTCTTTGAGAGGGGTGAAAAATATCTTAGAGTGTCCTCAATTAGATAAGCAGTGACAATTACAGCTGCCGGAGTCAGAGTACACCGGGCCACAGCGCTCCGAAAGCAGATTATAGCTTGAGTGAGATAGTTTGTGTTTCTTTGTTATTCTTTAGACGTTTGTTATTTTCCGTTTTCTGTTTGTGTGCACACTTTTGTGATTTCCCATTGACTTTTACACTTTGACTGTTCTGAATCAGGGTTCGGGTCAGACATTATTATCTATCCATCTATAAACTTGTGCTTTAGTGTGTGCTCGGGGCAGTTTGTCCCAAGCTCCACATCAGCCAGAGAAACCTTGAAATATTCATGCTTCCTCTGCAGCAACAAGCTGAGGTTTTTGTTCCATTCTTTTCTGGCAAATCGGTTTTAACTTAACACAGAAATTGATTATTATCCTGTCTGGCAGCATCAACACGTCTGAATGAAAAACAGATCATCACAATTCATGGAGTGTCTTCAAAAGTAGTTTTTTTCTCCCATCAGTTTATGGATGCGGGGACTTTAAACAGGCCCAAATTTAAATAGTAATTTTTATCCCTTTATTTAGTGCCTCTGTGTATACATTTGAACTTTTTTAGCACCATCCGTGGATTTAATTATTTCTTATTGCTCAAAAATACATTTTTAAAAACTGATAAGTACGATTAGGAAAGAATTGGTCTATGAATAATCCAAGATTTATCCCAATCCCATTTCAGAAGCTTCTTAAAAAAGTATATATCCAAAAGCATGATGTGGTTCAGTGCAACTGTTTTTTGCAATATGATTATCATTATGGGAGGAAAAGAATAGCGTGCAGAGGCTTGTGATGGACACGCACATCTGCGGACAATGGCTCCCTCTGAGAGAAGGAACGAGGCTTCTCGAGGTCGAGAGGCTTTTGTATCAACATGCCTCGCTTTCATTGGCACTTCGCTGTCTGTGTTCCCACGTGGGAGACGGGATATCAGCTGCCGTGCCGTGACAAAAGCGCTGAGGAGGGACAAGGCTGAGTGTGGGCTACAGTCTCCTCAGCGCTTTTATTCTTTCTATGTATTTAGTCACATTTCTCCAACAGTAAATTCTCCATGTTTTATGAGGTAAATATAGTATCAGGTCTTATCTACAGAAAAACAAGTTAAAACAACTGGAGAAAAATTATTCTTATAATATTCTTATAATTACAGTAAAATCCACCACTATGCTAAACATTGATTCATGAGACTTTATGCTATAATTATCTACATGCAATACAAAGTCATAATTATAAGAACCTTATTAAAATTATTTTGACATGGGTAACATGTATTGCACACAAGTGAGGGGGATATCTCATTTAACTCTTGGCAAAAAAAGAAGCCCCTCTCTTTTTCCACCTGTTACCCTGGATTATGTTCTTTTACACAATTGTGAGCCTCTTCAAAAGGCTTTGTGAAATGTGAGGCTCTTCCTGCCTCTTTGAAATATTTCTTCTCCCGTTTGCTAATCCCTTCCTCTAATGATGCTGGACCTCCGCTCGAGTCCGTGGACATCCTCAGGACCCATTTCTGCATTTCAAGCAAGCAGTCATCAGCAATCACACACACACACACACACACACACACCGACGCCCAGGAGCGCTTGGCAGGACCACACCCCATTCTTGCTCATTATTAATGAAGGGGTCAGGTTGGACACAGCACAAAGCCGGAAACATGAGGTGATTTAAAAAGAAAAGAAAAGAAAACAGAGTGGACAAAGCAGGCTGCGTTGAGACACAATGACTAATGAGTAGATCTGTGTTGCCGTAACATCACTGTTTCTCATGCTGTGATGTGCGTTTGGTCAGCCTGCGTGAAAAAGGCATAATTGGGTGAGCTGGTGCTCATGACGAAAGGAGCTCCCACAGAGCCGAGCTGTGAGAGCTGCTACTCCTCAGCAGCTATGGATGTTATTTAGCAGGTAAATGCAAGTTATTACCTAATGTGACACCTGTGTTTTAATATTTATTCGTGAAGGGGGTTCACTGAGGGTTCAGACTCTACATAAACACAACTGAAAACACGCTTGTTAAATTGTTGGCATGTTACTCCTTTACAACAAGCCGCGTTGGGAGACTTGAGTTAAATTTAGAAGCGTTTTGCAGTTTGGCTGCGCTCTGTGGGGAAACATCTCAGTTCTGGCAGGTTGCTATTTACTCAGAGCAAATGAATGAGAGTTTACCTGTCACATAGCTCACCCTCTTCTGCCAAATTAACCGGCATGATGAGTACAGCGCGAAACCCCAAGCCACTTATTCCTATTAATACATCTTGAAAATCTGTGTGGCATTCAAAGCGTCTGCGGTACGTGATACATGTGTTCATGTCCTACGGGAAAGCAGATATTTACGTGTACCTTTTTCCTAAAGGGGCTACTGGGAGTAAACTGGTAGTAGCAGCAAAGACAACAGCAAAGAAGTAGACAAAGTTCCTCTTTTTAACCACTGACTTACTTACGTGTTTAAGTGTATTAGTGTTAACTACAGCATTTCTTAAAATGTACAGAATATTTTAGGACATAATTTCCAAATATGAAAAATAATGAATGCTTCTGGTGGTCGTCGGGAATGTCACCATCTCTTGTCAATGCCTCCCACTGACACTTACCAATAAGAAATCTTGGGGGTCTCTGGTGTTATTGCTGGCTTTAAAAAAGTGGGAATTGGCAGGTTGGGGATGCGTAAGATCAGGTGTTGCAGTGTAGCACAGGGAAAATTAGGTCCAGTTCAATTTTATTTATATAGCACCAAAACAACCAAAACAACCCAACAATAACAGAGTGAGACCTAAACAATCAAACGATACCCTGTGAGCAAGCACTTGGCGAAAGTGGGAAAGAAAAACTCCTTTTTAACTAGAAGAAACTTCCAGCAGAAGCAGGCTCAGGGAGGGGCGGCCATCTGCTGCAACTGGCTGGGGTTAGGGGAAGAAGGTGTGACTAAAGGAGGATTCAGGGTCACCTGATCCAGCCCTAACCATGTGCTTTATCAAAAAGGAAAGTTTAACGCCTAATCTTAAAAGTAGAGATGGTATCTTTCTCCCAAATCCAAACTGGGAGCTGGTTCCACAGAATTTGTTTCGTGAGCCACAACAGATTTTCCTTTGTGTGCAGGCTGTGATCAGCTGACCTGTGCTGCTGCTCTGATATTCACGGCACTTTGTGGATTTAGCCAAATGAATCCAACAACTTACAGGAGGATGTTGCACAAGCTGGGTGACCCCTAACATTATGAAGCCAATTAGCATCATCACCTTAAATGTAAACTGAAGTCTGCTGCCCTTTAAGGAATCAAACACTGGCCTACTTTGTGCCAGCAAAGTGATTTACTGAAAAGTGCAGCACAGTATTTTCATGCAAACTTTGAGTGACACAGAATTAGTATCCTTCAACTTCTTTAGCAAAACGTCTCACGAAAACATAATTCAACTCATCATAGATAGATCTGACACCTGCTCTATATATGATCTGATCTGAAACTCTAAACAAAGATTCAAAAGCTGCATTTGAATTTACCTTTATTGACATCTGCACCTTGAACGCAGTGTAATGACGACAGAAGAAGGGCATTTTGAGGCCGTCACTATTTTCTCACTGAGCAAGTATCTCTAATGGGAGCAACCTCGGGCTGCAACACAAGCATACACACAAGCATATTGTGTTAGGAAAATGGATAATAGGTGAAGGGATTTATTAAAAAGTGTAAAAGACCCTCTTAGGCAGCTTTCTCATCATGTCTTTAAGTGGTCTTCAGGAATAGTTCTCCAGGCTTCTTGAAGGACATTCAAAGCTCTTCTTTGGATGTTTCTGCCTTTTGTTCTGTTCTCTGTCAACATGATCCCACACTGCTTCAATAATGTTGAGGTCCAGGCTCTGGCTATGAGAGACCTTCAGAATACCTGGAGAACTACTGCTTGAGAGCTCTTTAAAACATTATGAGAAAGTATGGCACCTTGCAAGCAAAATGAAAAGATACAAGGGTGGCTCAAGACTTTTGCAGTTCTGTACAATAATCTATCTTCTCCCATACATTTTCATTGCTACATCTCTCTCTCTCTCCGTCCGCCGGTCTCTCCGGAGGTTACCGGTCAAATACAGCATTCATTTTAAAGCCATTTGTTCACCATCCTGCATCTCCGAGGTCCTTCAAACCTGTCCAATCTTTTAATCTCCTCCCCTTCTTCGTCTCCAGTCACAGTCCAGAAGTGATAGAGCTTTTTTGTACTGCTGATTTCACATGGTAGAACAGACGTCACCACCTCCTACCACCTTTAACACCCACTTTTATAAAAACAGAAAAATGGCCTTTGAGCCTTTCATACTTTCAGTTTGTTGTGGTCTCTGCACAAACTGAAAAAGTATGAAAAACACTTTTAAATATATTTAAGGTCCACAAAAAACGAAAGAGGTCATCTTCTCACCTGAAAATTTAGGCCAGTACACGTTTGCCATACACTGCATGTCTTTAAACATCCACCTGAGGCTGGATTCAAAAGAGAGTCAACCCCTATAGGCTTCCCTGTTAAAGTACCTATAGCTTTGCAGCAGAAATAACCACATTTACAGCATGCTCCTTGTTACAAAGAAAATTTTTGTAGCATGCTAATTTCATTGTTTTGAACGACTTTACCAGGGTGAATCTTTTTTTAGAACTCACCTAATTTGATTGCCAAAGCTTAAAGACACAGGTGACTGTAGCTGAATCCTGACCTTGGCTGCTTTGAGTCACTAAACTGGACAACGTTTGTGGTCTTGGTACCCTTTTTAATTATTCAACAAATAATTTGGACTTTTTGTTTGTTTGCATGTTACATATGTCCAAGAAATTAGTGCATCTGTGAGTTCATGCACGCTAATTAGCAACCATGTGTGTCTGTGATCTATAAAGTCTATAGATAACCTAGCACACCACAGTCCCATCCAAATATGGTTCCCTAATGCTGATGGCTACATCCATCTTTTATATGCAGTCTGTGTAATAAAGGTCATGTGTTTAGCAAACTTGATTGTATTTAATTTGAAAAACAAAAACAACACTTGGGATAACATTATTAAGATTTTAACAACCTACACCGATCACACCTCTTTCTCTGCTGTTCCTTTCCACCTAAACTGGGATAAAAGCAACAGCAGGAGTAAATTATGTGAGAAAACCCTCCAGACTCCAGGACAATGTGGAGATGAAGCACCTCTGGCTGGGGGCTGGACTGCTAGCAGGGGTCCCTCTCTCAGCAGGTGGGAGGTTGTGTGGAGCCCAGGCAAAGAGCGAACCCCCAGCCTTATGATTCTCTCCACGTCCCTCTGATTCCCAGCCACTCGCAGATCAATAGCAGTCTTTGAGCAAAGCAGAGGCCCTATTGTGGCTGCACTCACCGGGGCCAAGCTATCGCCGCCATTGGTGCAGCTAAACCATGACGGATTCATCCCGGCCTCGTTCTCCCATTAGTCAGCCACCACGGGTGAAAACACAGAGCTAAGGTCCCCTAATGGGAATTTAATGCACTTCAATGTACCTGCAGCCAAATAGAAAGAAAACGGTTGCTGTTTTTCCCTCCACAGATGATGACTCACAGTGGATATTAGATCTCCACAGTCGGTGAGGCCGACATGTATCATAAGTAGTGTCTCTTTGTGTGCCGAAGCGGCTCCAAATTGGAATCAGGGACATTGAGTGCACTTATGTGCCCTGGCTGGGTCTGGGGCTCAGTGGATGGATCGTTTCTTTTACTGGGAAGGAATTGTCTGCTTAATATGGAGCAGGAAGTGTGTACGTGTGTGTGTTTGTGCCTCAAGTGTGGATATAAACTTGGCTGTGTGCTTGTTCAGTTTTCACTTGAGCATCAGGTCTTCTGTTGGGCCTAGTGACTGTGCATGAAAGATGGACGTAACCACCATGACTTTGGTTTTCAGCCAAGCACATAGCCATCAGCTAGAGCTGCATCTGCTAACACATCTGTCAAAGTGGCCACACTTTGACCTTTGAACCTTAACAAAGGCCAATCCAGACTGTGCTTAGCTGAAAAACATTTTTCAGCCAGCCTGAAGTCACCATTAGAGGAGCTACAGTGTCAAAATAAGGTTTTGTGATAAACGTTGCTTTTTCTGTGCTTTTTTGGCCTTTCGTCCGTGTGTTAATAGGGTTTTAGATCACTGAAGACTTTTTTCAATGTGAATATTTTCACCACTGAAAAGGAAAACTGAGATTTTGTCTTGCAGTGTCAAAGGTTACTGCCTTCATCAGACTGCATTTTCATGTGGACTGTCACAGTCAGGCAGAAGCTGATTGTGTGGAGTCAGGAGGAGGACCCAAATGCAAACACGCAAAAACAAAACTTGATTCTAACAGAAAACGCACTATTTATTATGTCTGATTGAGCAGTACAAAAATAAAAGGGCGAAATCAATTCGAAGCTAAACAACAAACCAAACTGGGGAAAAATGGAAAAAAAACATGAAACATCCTAAACATGAAAAAAACCTGGCAAGGAGAAAATAAACATGAAAAAACCTTAAACGTGACAACTTGACATGAATACACGAAGACCTGGAAACATGGCATGACATAGATGACCGGAGAAGGAACGACTGAAACTCACAGACTACAGGAGGTGATCGGGGGAATTGGAAAAACATGGGAAACAGCTGATACAAATGAACATGATGCCACAGAGGAAGCAACACTAAACAGACTGAACATGGAGCACAAGACCTTCAAAATAAAACAGGAAACATGGAGCGACAACCTGGGACGTGCAAGCTTGACATGAGAGAGAGGGAGGGAGGGAACATAGGAACACAGATGATAGGCAGGAGACATGGAATGAACATGGGGACCGAAAAGGGACATATACACATAAACACAATGAGGGAAACATGTAAACAAGAGGAGACAACCGGAGACAAAGACATCACCGAAACACACAAAGGGCGAGGGAGACTTACACCCAGAGGACACGACACTATAAACAACATAGTGGGGAGACAGACATGAGAGGAACCTAAATAAAAAAACAGAACTAACTGAATCTTAAGCTATACAAGCAAGAACATCATAATACAAAAGGCATGAAACTCAACACGCTGGGTTAAAAGACCCAGCCCATGACATGGACAGATGTGGAAAAAATACCCATGTATAATTTTATTTACAACCCAAATTCCACAAAACCCGGGACACTGTGTAAACTATAAAGAAAACCGAATGCAATGATTTACAAATTACATTTTATACAAAAACACATCAAATGTTTAATATCAGAGTTTGATGGCAGCAACACCAAAAAGTTCGGACATCGTCACGTTAACCCCCGTGTGACGTCTCTTCTTCTTTTAACGACAGTGTGTAAACATCTGGAAACTGAGGTGACCAGCTGCTGGACTTTTGGGAGAGGAATGTTGTCTCTTTTATGTCTGATATAAGATTCCAGCTGCTCAACAGTCCTGGGTCTTCGTTGTTGCAGTTTTCATTTCATGATGCTCCAAAAGTTTTCAGGTGGTGAAAGGTCTGAACAACAGGCAGGACAGTTCAGCATCCGGACTTTTCTACTCTGAAGCTAGGCCACTAATAGATGCAGTATGCACTTTAGCATTGTCTTGCTGAAACATGCAAGGCCTTCACTGAAAAACAGTAAGCTGCAAATTCCATCATCACGAATGCACCCCCAATAGCATCAGAGGTGGAGAGTGTTTAATGGAGCCATGGTGTCCATGTTTCAAATTTACATTTTTCAGAGCACAGAACAGGTTTTCACTTTGCCTCAGTCCATTTTTTTTTTTTTTTATACTTTCTCTTTATTGATTTTCATCTTACTTTACATACAGAACTAAAGAGGGCAAGGGAAACTAACACATTCACATATGTTCACATATTCCAAACTACACATCGCCTTGTCTTACTTACACATAGTACATATTACACAGGTGCATGTTCCATTCAAACACAATCGCGGCTAGTCCTCTGCATCGCACAGGTATCAGTTTCTAGTCTTTTAACGTATAACGATCCCATCTTTCCCAAAGTCTCTCTCCTTTCTCCTTCTGCAGCCGCAGTGAGAAGGTAATCAATTCCATATGATAGATCATGTTAATAATGTCTATGACCAGTTTCCGTGTGGGGGGGCTTGTCTGCAACCAACATTTAGTAATCGCCTTTTTGCAAGCAACCATAATTATTTTCAGTAGGTGTGAGTCCCTTTTATTCATATCCTCAGGAATTTTCCCAAGGTACATGGCACTAAAGGAGAAGTCCAGTATTACTGCAAGCACATCCACCACCATTTGTTTACTCTCCTCCCAGAAGGTCTTCAGCTTAGGGCATGACCAAAAGACATGGAAGCAACCCGCAGCGACCTCCCCGCACTCCCTCCAGC
>VOQK01044120.1:0-14585 GCA_015052645.1 Benitochromis conjunctus
GATGCTCAACGGATTTATTTTACCAAATGGACCATCATGGCTTTGCCGCATTGATCCATTTGATTGGCCTTTATTATTATTTATTCACTGTATTTTCAGTTATTATACATGGGACAGACATTATTTATTTTATTTTTTTTATAGAGAAAGGAGAGAGAGACAGAAAGAAAGGGAGGGAGGGAGGTGGGTAGGGAGAGAAGAAAAGGGTAGGGAGAGAAGAAAAAAAATCTTTTTTTTTAACAAATTTGTGTTACATGTTTTTTCTTGATTGTACCTGTTTGTATCATTTAACGTTTTCTCTAATCCATATTTGCCAAATCTACAGCTCTTGGGGCTCTGACATATTACCCTCTGACTGAAGTTTTCTTTTTTTAAGGCTTCTTAATGATTTTTTTTAGGTTCTCTTGATTCTTCATATTCTACACACTTCTGCTATTCTCAGGGTCATTTTGTCTTAAACTCTGTCTGAACTTCTCTCTGTAGTTATTTGGGTGCTAGATTTAAGCCTAACAATGGTCCCATTGTGTTGGGGCTGTTTATGTTCTTCTTCTGTGGTCTTGTGGTCTGCACTGAAATGGCTGCTCACTGGAAGCTTGCCTTGTGCTTTGCGCCCTTAGTGATTTCAGATAATGCTGTAAATACTGTGTTTTAGTTGGTCTTCTTGAGTGCATCGAGAAACAACAAACATTTTCTCTTTCTTTAGCCTTGGGAATGATAAGCTTCCTTTGTGGATTTCCGTCATCAGACTTTAAAACGGTTCATCAACAACATCTATTCATTACTGCTTCTACCATTTTTAAAGTTTGACCTCTATATATTAGAGGTCAAAGTTTCTGCTATTTCTTACCTTTGGGGTTCAGATCGAAATGTAAAAAAGGGAGTATTGATAATTTAAACATTTATCATGAAGGATAGCTGCAAGAGAAAAGAAGGTTTATGAACCCCTTATTTCCTGACCAAATGTGATTTGACCTTCACCTAAGTCAATTATAGATCAAAACGTCATTAATGACAATAGTCCAGTATGCAAAAAGAAAGTAAAGCCCTTTTAATTAGAAAGTTAGGTATATACCTTCAAGGCAGGTGTTCAAGCAAAGGAAATTAGATTAGAAGTGGAAAGCTGCCACTTTGCCATAACTAAAATTAACCCTGGATCATAAAAACTTGAAAAAGGCAAGACAATATGACGAGCAGTCTGTGAATGGAGGAAATTCAGGACTGTTGTTAACTCTTTCTAGAAAAGGACATCCTACAGAGATCACATCATGAGAACAATCTTGACAGAGGTAAAGAAAAACCTAGAAGTAACAAATATATGTTCAAGTGTCCAGTAAAAGAAAATCACTGAATAAGAATTGCATCAAGGACACCGCTGACAACACATCCACCCCCCTCCACCAAGCATAGTGGAAGTGCTTTTGCTGCCTCAGGGCCAGGATGCCTTAAATTTAGCGATGTCAAACTCATTTTACACCACGGACCACATATGGGGCCCAGTTTGATGTTTAAGTGGGGGCAGACCAGTGAAACTATATGATAAATGTGTAAAGTTACAGAAAATGTTCTGGTAGTCCATTGCACATCCATTGACTGTTCTGTAATTATAAAATATAAAGTTCTAATTCACAGAAAATGTCCTTTAAAAAAATGTAGTCTAACTGTAATAGTAGAGAAACAGAAACCTTCCTGTCATTTAGTTGTTTTTCTGTTAGTTAATTACTTTGGTGTAGTATGAATAGCCATAAAAGTTCAAAAATGTATGTAATTGTCAGTCTTACCATTTCTCTGTTTATCTTTCTGAACAGCGAGGGCTCTTGGCCAGTTGAATCAGGAGACGAGCACATCTTTTATAGTCTGCAGAAAAGCAAAACAACACACTGTGTTTAACTACCGCTTAAAATAAATCCATTTACTAAATTTCCAAACCCAAACACGACCTGCAGCTGCAGTGTCACAAGATGTTTAGCCTAGCTGAGCGTGAAGACGGGTAACAAGGGGACCTGTTAGCTAGTAGACAAGCCATCCGATTTGACTAATGCTGGGGATAACAGTAATTGGTCATACATCACCAAAATGTAACTATTAATAAGGTGAAAAACTTTTACTTGCACTTGTCATGAACAAAAGTGTTTTAATACTCTGCAAGAATACTGACCTTTTAAAAATGAATAGTTTTTCTCCACACACGACTCATTTCCTAATTGATTTAACTTAAATGTCAGTTTGTATGTACTTATTTAAACATTTTATTTTAGACATAATTACAAAGCACTGACACAAAAAGATTGGGTATTAAATAAACTACTATCTTGAAAGCAATCTACTATAAAAATATATTATTATACATAAATGTAGAACTATCAAGGTGTAACCTCTGTAATGTATTTAGTTGTATTTTGTTTAGTACAAAACTCTCCCCATACATCTCTTGATTGTTCTAGTAACGTTTCTGCTCGTTAACCTTGAGTGTCTGCGATGAGATAAACTTTCCCTTTTGAACAAACCAGGTCAAATGTTAAAAACTGAATATTTGAGGGAACACAATGAATTCTTCGGTAACCTCCGTAACCAAGACAGTGCCCATAGCTAAAGTATGGGCACCGTCTTGGTTGCACTTTGTGTAGATGCTGCAATAAAGCTAATTTCCAAAGTCACCACCATGAATTCACAATGACATCAACTTCAGATGTGAACGAGATAAGAAACTTGAACTTAGATAAACATTTTTTCTTCTCTGTCGTCTGACGAACATCCAGCCAATAAACCGACGGATTTACTGTGTAAACAGCCTCTGAACAAGTTTGAACCTCCACAGCTCCTGTAGCTTTCACCTTTAACATGCCTGCCACTGCCTCCACACAAATGCATACACACACACAAACACATTCACATTTGGAGCTGTATCTCTGTGACAACTTTTGTTTAGATACTTTAATCCAAGCAGACTCTGGCTACTACACTGGTTTAAACGTTATTGTAAAATGACAAAAAGTTCCAGGTAGGCATCAAATGAAAGTGGGAAAAGTGCACCTGTGCAAATAAAGTGCATGACTAAATGATAAATCTAATGGTTCAGGGCAATAAGAAAAAGAGAATATTCTAATCAATATGGGTATTAAATGAGAATTATTATGGATGTACGCCACATATCTAATTGTCCTCACAATTAATAAATCAGGCTCAATCGCAAGCCTTAAATCTCACAGTGGTCCTCACAAAGGCAGATGCACTCATACTTGCTTGGGCACACACTTTTCTGTCCACACATACACTCAGTCTCTCCAAGACAAACAAAAAGCTACATGCATGATTTAATATCATAAGAGCTGATGCTGTTCTGACATGATTACACTGATAACAGTGTAACACAGTGTGGTTGTGTGTTAAAACACGTCTTATCCTGTTTTTTCAATCTCAACAAACTCCTGCAGCAACACATCACTGTGACACACACACTAACAGGAAGGAATCTAACCAGCAATCATTAGTATGACTCTCAATTCATCATAGTTTTTGCCTACATCACTACTCTACATGTCTTTTAGAGGGTTCAGACTGTTTTAGACTTCATGTTTAAGTTTAAGTTCTGTGGCCTCATAAAAGCACGAGTCCTCATAAGGAGGAAAAACCAACATTTGTGTGTGTGTGTGTTAAAAACAGGCGCTAAATTTCAAGAAGCGTGGCAGAGAATCAAAGTATGACCAGAGGAAAAATCTGTTTTATTTTGCTGCTGGATGATTTTCCTTTAACGTGGGGAAAAAGGACGTCGACCTTGGTGGAGGATTTGCTCTTTCACTCCAATCGTACTTTTCTGCAACAGGAAATATGCTTTGAAGCAAAACATGACAGGATCCAGACATAACTTCTAAGATATTTCTTGAATTTATTTACATATTTGACATATTTTCCTTTATCCCAAATATTCAATGCTGGACCCTCGTACACTCCCCAGTCTACTTCTGAAACCTGTTTTTTTTTTTTCTTTTTGTAAAATTTTGCAGGTGAAATAAACAAATATTCTCTATTATAATTGTTATAATTGGTTAATTCTTGTCAAAATACATAGAAATATTAAGTTTTAAGAAGCTAGTGCAAGTAATTTCACTATTTCAGCTTTGGTTGTATAATTTTTCACTGTTGGTCACTATGTTTCAACCATTTCGCCATATGGAAACTAATTCCCAGAAGGCAAGCTTTATTAAATGACGATTACAGGACTCACAGGCTGGTTCTGTGCAGTCCCTGGTTTTATGGTACAGTCGGTGGAACTGTTTTCGGCACTTTGGGCTGAAGTATAGAGGACCTGAGGACAGAAAGAAAAGTGGTAAGCCATGCATGAAAAGTCAACACAATGATGAGCTTTGTGTGTAGAAAGAGCTATGGGTCCTTTAAGGAAGGCAGTGTTGGTGGTCTTGTAACCACAACTAGTTCTGGCTGCAAATGAAAGATTTAGCAGCCAAGTGTCCAATAAGTTTAGAGCTACTAAAATTTGGATATAATAAACTACCACAGCCCACAAACACTTCTTTGTTCAATGCTGTTTCAAAAACAAATACAGTGATCTGCAAATCAGTGAAAGCCTATATTTAAATTAGAAATATTATACAAAAACACAAAAACATTTATTTTTTAAATATCTGGTCATTTTAATGCAGCATCATTTTTAAAAGAGTTAGAATTCTCAGAAGACTCTTAGAGTTAGAAAAAACTGTGAACAAAGTGTTTTAATGCCAAACTAAGAAGGTTATTTGTAGCATTATTGGATATAAAAATTTAATCCTACAGTGGCTGAGTGCGAGGCTGAATGTCAGCACTGAACTAAAAACAAACACTATGGATGTACGCCACTATCTTAAGCATAAGTCATGCACATGACAGGAGTCACTGTGAAGGGATCATTAATACTAAGCGATATAAGGTTTAGGAGCGATGATGATGCGTCTAAACCTGCTCCACATAGTGTCTTTTCCAGGGAAGGCCTCACTTCATTCATCAAGATGAGGCCAAATGACACTGTATAACTCTCCAAACACCTGTGGTCTTATGGTTTTCATACCTGTCAGGTGAATGATGAAATTTTGCTTGCTGTGTGGATCTTTGGGATGAGCCTCTGAAAAACAAACACAAATCTATGATGACAGAACAACACTGCAGTCTCTATAATAGCAGCAGTATATAATAGTATAGACAAATACTGGAGTCTGTTTATGCCTCGATTTCATTTAATATGTTTTTTCCAGACACATAACATCATTAGACCAAGTAATGATGGGCCTAAATGTTTACAGTGCTGTATATATTACAAGGGTGTATAAGGGTCCAGAATACCTTGTTTATCCTCTAGGGGCACTTGATTGTACAGAAATCAGACAACTATGAAGGAAATGGTGTCAATAACCAATAAATATACCATACCCACAGGCCTAGAGATCAGTCAGTTCCCCTAGGAACCATCACTGTTTGGGAAAAAAAAAATATTTTCTCTAACCGGCTGTCGAGTGGTTGCTGGGCAGCCACTTGGTGAAATTGGTTACAAAGACGTATACGGTATTGGACAGTAAACTTCTTGCAACTGCTTTGATCACTGGCAGGTTACTGGTGTTGCTCCCAGTTTGCATCAAAGACTAAGACTTGTCTGCAAAGACTTGATAACTACTTGTACTGGAGAGGTCCTGAAGCTGTGAAAATGACAAAAGACAGAAACTGAGACTTTAAAAGTACTCTTCAATTTCACCTGTAGACAGCCAACAATTTTCAGCAACCACTCTCCAACCAACAGGGGGACTACACAGACCTGTGGTTGCAAGGTTGCCAGCATGTCTCCATGGCTGTACGACTGAGCCTTATATAAGGTGTGCATCAGTAATGGGTGAGTGGGCCTTCTTCAAAGTCCTCATGTCATATAATGAAGAACATTGAAGTAATACCTGAAATTTTGCTGCACACTTTGATTATGCTTTTCAGTCTATTTTTGTTTATCAGGTTCAGTAACTTGTATCATCTGAAAAAATGAGAATGTAAGAACAGTCAGTCTCATAAAGGCCATGAACACAACCCCCCCCATCCAAAGATTGTGATAAAAGTGCGTGCACTGGTGAGCTTTTCTATAGACAGTATCCACATGAAACTCAAAGCTCATTATGTAAAAAACTCACTGTAAGTCATGTTGTATCAGGTATTAACTTTAGAGGACTTCCAGGTGATCGTAGTGTATACATCTACTAAAATCCCATTTTAAAATGCCATGCATGGATATAGATTAAATACTTAAACAATATGACACCTCTACTGTTTCTTTGCCCATACTTGCCCGTATTACTTACATTCAAAATGACATCTATAACAATTAGTTGTACCACTTTCATTATACAGAATTTGAGAGTATCTAAATGTGAAACCACTAAATATAAGCAAAATTATCTATGAGTAGCTCTTTGCAGTGGATGCACAGACAGCTATCACTGGATACTGAAAGGAACTTAAAAATACAACTATTCTCAGGCAATTTTTGCATTAATAAGGACCATCTTTCCTCTTTGACTTAAAAGCAGATTATGAAGGATTATAAAAGTAAAAATAACAGTGAACCTTATGTGTTTTTAATCATGATATGAGATTTTCATTGTTTGCATGGGTTGGTATTAACAGAATGAGTCTGTTGTCTATGCCAAACTTTGTTTCGTCTTTCCAGTGAAGTAAAATAGTTTTCCTGCCCATAGTTCTGTTAACATGAAAGTTTGGAGATGTGAGATTGTAAGTGAAGTGACATCAATTAAAATAAAGACTGAGGCATAGAGGACAATGCGGGTTTAAGAGCAGTTTATGTGTCAACTGGTGTGTGATTGATGTACATTCAAACCTCATATCCAGTCATATATTGTTATTGAAGTAGTATTATGAAAGTTAGCTTTCTCATTTCAATTATACAGTGGTTGTGACAGCGGTTGGGTTCTATGTTGGGTTTTTTTGAGAAGGTCAGAGGTCACAAGAAAGCTGCCACTGAAAAAAAGGTGCCTCAGGCTGGTTACTTCTCCATGCAGGGAAGTTGATGTATTACTAAAGTCAGAGAGGAGTGGAAGTAGAGGGAGACTCCACCAGGCAGTGACAGTGGTATTCATGATCTTAAATCTGAAGCAGCTGTGGGTGTGAGCAGAGTTATCTCGACACCTTAACAGATGATCTGTTCAATATCAAGCCAGACAGAAGGGGAGCTGTTTGTTCGGTGTTGAGTACACCGAGCCTCCTGGACACCGAAGTAGTAGGAACATTTTTATATATTGTTTGTTTGGGCTTTTGGACTGTAGTTATTTTAACTGAGGGCCTTTTGACTTTGTATTGTCAAAAATATATTGAATGTTCAACTGAAGGAGAAGAAGCAACCCAGTGATGGAGTAACAAGAGTCACGCAAATACAGTTTAAAGATACAGTTTCATTGGACTTTGTTTAAGTCTGGATTAGGATGTATTAATGGGTTGAGTATCCCAATCCAAAGAGTTTAGAGAAAGAATTTGGTAATGGGATATCCAGAAGTGTTGCCAGTGTTGTAAATCAGACTGTGACCTGTCTGGGGGGAGATGGGAGGACAGTTGGTTACATATACCAAAATGTCATCGGCGTATAGACTAATTTTTATAACAGTGTGTAATGGTGAATGATTATATGAAATATAATGAAATGAACTTGCTTCAGTTCATAATCTAGACATTTGTGTCATAGTGACACATGCTGAAGGCATCTTAACACAGAGAGACATACAACCATTCACACCCACATTCACATCTATGGGCAAATTAGAATCACCAATTAGCCTAACCACACTAACTGCATGTCTTTGGACTGTGTGAGGAAGCTGGAGTATCCAGAGAGAACCCATGGAAACACGGGGAGAACATGCAAACTCCACCAAGTATTCATCCAGGCTTTATCCTAAACCTGGATGAATGGGGAGGGACGATTAGGAAAGGTCTTTGCCAACTTCAACATATGGATCATTATCAATAAGATTTCCATCCTTTTGAGTGAGTTACAATGAGAGCGTTAGAAGGAAATTTCCATTAAAAATGGGCATTTATATGTGTCATTTTATGGTCAGGGGACTTTAGACTGGAGTAATAATGTCTGGTTGGTTTTATTACCAAATTCCAAGTGTTGCTGACAGAGTCTAAGCAAAGCAGATTCTTTTTTTTTGTTCATGGACTATGACTGTTGTGTTTAGGTTTGAAAGACACCAGAGAGTCCAGTCACTTAACCTCATGCTGAAGCGTTTGGTGTTTCTTCTCATTTTCTTTTTTAATTTTTTGTTTCTGTTTGTTTAATTGTTTCAGTTTAATTCAATTCATTTTGATTTGATTTGATTATTTATTGTTTATTTTAAAACTCACTATCCTGTCTCCCATAGACTCTTATTGCTAAATGTTGGATCTTATTAGCCTCCAGGCCACTTTTGTTCAAAACACAATGGAAGAAACTGGGAGGCTTCACATTCTCATCTGACTGAAGCATAAAAAATATCACAGAAATATGAAACAGATGTAAAACCTCCTGAAGTCCAAACTTGTGACATTACCTTGCTGATACACCAGCAAGACTGTTGTTTTAAACACAAGGAACCTACAAGTTCAGCTGCAGAGTTCCTCATTTCTCAACAGACATTGAAAAGGTCAAACGTGTCAGACCTGAAGTAATTTATTCTGTCATATTTCTGTTCTTTGCCAATTTATGAAGTTAAACACTCTGGGATGTAAATAAGAAAAAAGAGGAGAGAACATGTTTATCGTTATTAGAAAGTTAGATGAAAAAAAATAACCATAAATTTGGTCTTCTATAACAGCTGGAGGTCGAGGATCTCTGAGATAGATGGCAGGACTCAATCTTAGACATTAAAGGACTTATTTCTAACCCTTTTATCCAAAATGTTTTACAGAACGCTATAAGATAGCATGGAGTCCTGAAATCAGTTGCAGCAGCACCTGTTCACTGTTATACAGATGGCTATTAAAACCTCATGGGTCTGCTAATTATACCTTTAAAGCCTTAAGTGAGTTTGAGGAATTTCTGTTAGGAAAAAAATCCCAAATTCACAAGCTGGAACTAGAAGTTGAACAATCTTGTTCAACACTCATTAGATTTATTAGTACAAGTTAATCTCTTTGCTTCCATCACAAGATCAGACTGGATAACAGCGTAATAACAATAAATCAGTGACACTGAGCCTTTATTAAAGGAACTCAACTGCACTGCAACTCAAACGGTGCATACATCTAATCCAGCTTGTTCACAGTCTCACAGGGTGGAAAGGATTAAAAGTTTAAGCAAAAGTAACAACATCATAGCTAAAAAAGTAAAAGTCCTGTGTTGTCACACTTTCAAAATAAATGGCAGCGGGTCACGTTCTAATAAAACATAAAGCCCAGTACTCGGACAACATGGGGAGAAAAGGATTAAATAGAGTAAACAACAGTCCAAATGTCTGCTGGAGAATAAAATCCCAGAGGCTAAAAGTTAAATGTGAACGTGGCTCTGAGGCTCATTCAGACAACAAGCTCTTTTTATTAATCTGCGCTGTTTTACTGCTGGACCCGTTTGCCTGCTTTATAGAGAGTATCAATTTTTATGTTGCTTTCAGCTCTGGACAATGAATCATTTTCAGCTTAAACTCTCAAAAACTGAGTTCCAGTTACACGTCACTGTGGAAAAGGATCAGTCATCGGATGGATCAGCCACAACATCACCCCCCCCCCTCCTAAACTGCCAGTCTGGCATGGGGGTGCTGGTAGTGTTGGGTCAGGCTTGTTTTAGTGCAACCCGCAGGTGATTGAATGAATCTGGGCCGTTTTTTATGCTTGTTGACATGTTTCTTGAGTTGCTTCCAGGTAGTTTTTGATCTATGCATGCAATGTTGTTTCACCATGTTGATTTTTTATGTTTTTTCACACTAACAAAGCATGTTGGGAAGTCTGCTGACAGGGTAATGTAGATACTTTAAGCCAAAATAATTCACATTCATGACTCTGACATCATCTGAAAGTAAAAGGTGGACACTTTAACTACTTTGGACCATCATTAAAGCCTTAAACTGTTCCTGTTGTGAGATTAAATTACTTTCTGCTGTTTTTAAACACTTTTAAATCCCAATCTATTGCTCACACGATGCAGTCCTTTCTAAAATTGTGAACTTTTTTCACACACAAGGTGAGAGCGGACCCCCAGTGACAGTTATTCTATAAAAATTGTGTAGGGCTGGTTTGATTCTACTAAATACAATGCTTTGCAGTGAAAAAATATTGGCTGAAAATGATGCTAAAACACCTTTAAGAGGTACCCTGCATGATAGTTCCTCAGATGTGCAGAGGACCAAAGGATGGCAGCAGTCTGCTCTGTTAAAGTCATCCTGACTAAAGTTCCTCTGAGGGTCTGGCCTCAGCTCGCAGCTCTAATGGAGCCAGCTGTAACTGCTCGGATGATTTAAGAGGGATTTGTCTTGCTGATCCAAACAACAAAAAGATCTCAAATGGCTGCAAGTCTGACTGATTGCGCCGTCACTCTTGAAGCATTTCTGCCTTTTCGGCACCAGCTGGCCGTGAATGGACCTCACTCAGATTTCCCTGTGACATTGCTTTTGGTTTGTTCACGCAAACAGAAATATTTGGATTTGCTGTTGTTCATCACACAAGACAACGTTTCAGTCTACAGTGAAGTTTTACTTTTTCTTTCATTCGTTTCACATAAACTGAATCTGTTTAGCTTGAGAACTCTTACAAAACTGACGAGTCTCAAAGTGTCCATTAAAAATAAAAAAGTCCTGCATGCAAAGACATTGTTAAAGTGGCAAATTTACACATTTTTCCTCAATCCCATTGTGCTATTTATCCATCTAGATTGTTTTAGTATCAGTTGCTTAGTTTGGAGATATCCACTGTTGAGATGTCTGTCTTTTCCTGAAAAGAAAGCCCCAACTAAAGAAAGAATTCATAAATAATAGATTGAAATTAAATCACATACCAAACTTCACGAATAATGACCAGACTACTAAAAATAATCCAATTCTTGTTTTATGCACCAAATATTTTCTCACATTAACTTCAGCTGAAATAAATCAAAAGTACTTGTACTTTAATGAAAGGTTCCCTGCCTTACTTTGAGCTTAATCTGGCTTTTGACTGGCTCTAACCCAGCAAGCTAACCTGTACTTCAATGATGGAGAAATGTATAATCTGACAAGATAATAGGGATAAGAGTTTAGTAAATGGGAGGAAAAACAAACTAGTCGACCGGGTTCATGATGTGGCTGGTTCGTACTGTCACAGCTGGGGAAGCCAGCCGTGTGGTGTAGTGAAGGGATGGACCCAAACTGCAGGCACACGAGGTGTGCAGGTGAGTGGTTTATTAACAAAGTGAATATTACAAACAGAAACGAGGATGGCGAGGACTGAACTAAGACAAACTAGTCAAACTAAGAACTAAACTCGTTTTTTTGGTTTGGACATTCATGATTATTTTATTCATTGCATCTCTGGTACTCACTAGCAGGGACAGCGCCATTTAAACCATTAGTCGTGCATGTCTCCGATTACAGTATTATGTTAGAACTTCTCTGCTCAAACGGCTGCCCCCGTGACCCGAACATGGATCAGCGGCAGAAAATTGATGGATGGATCTTAGTGATAAATCTGTACTAGCAGATTATTGTAGGCTAAACTTGAAAGCTTTGAGTTCTTTTATTAACTTTGGAGTTACACTGTGCTGTGGATTGGCGTCAGGGTTCAGTTTCATTCCAATGTTGAGTCTCAGGATGTGCAGAAGGGCAATTTTGACTGTTATGACTACTTATAGAGCACTTCATGTAGAGGTGAGTGTAACTATGAAAGTAGGCGTCACGTTTAGGGGTAGGTCCCTAAAAAGGGTCATGAGATAAATGTGAGGGGCCCCGAAAAGCATCATGGTTTATGAATATTCACTGGAATATGAATGAAACCACCTCAGGATTTTAATTTAGGAGTTTAGAATCAGCCTTTCTGTGCTAAAAAAAGGCGCCATCTAGACCCCGAGAGGGTCTCTTGGGGACACAACAGGTTCATGGAGTATTAAACACCCTGCAGCTCCTCCTAAACCAAAAGGCATTTAATCAAATTACAGCAGCAGGAGCCCAACAGGACGTGACGCCCTGCAGCCTTTTGCTTCTGCACTCATTCATATGTTTTGACTCTCTGAATGGATGAATGACTTCCAAAGTTCAAAGAGAAACCGCAGACCGCGGAGTGATTACGATGTTATCTCACTGTTTCCGCCATCTGTACTGACCCAGTCCGTGCTGCGACCCATGCTGAATTCCCCCGGGCGTCTCCGTCCTCGTCCTCGGGTACCGGCCGATCAGCTCCACCATACTACGGCTGTCCGTCTGCGTGCCGGAGCCTCGGCGAAGGGCCGCCTCGGTGAGCAGCAGGAGGAGGAGGAGGAGGAGGGCGGACAGGAGCGTGAGCCGCGCGAGCAGCATCACCACGGACCTGAAGGTGCAGATGAGCAAAGTTCAGATTTCTTGTAATAATTAATGTTCCTCCAAGGAGCCAAACCCGTTTCCTCCCGCGTGCTGGATCTTCTGACAGAATCACATGATCTTCATCAGGACTCTTGTGGACCCAACTGTGGATTTAACAGTTTTTAAAGTTCATAAGAGAGACTTTGAGTGAATCATGTGATTAAAAATGAACTTCTAATGAAACTTTTTCTATTTTAATAAAACCAAACTTACCTGATATAAAACACATTTATCTAAAAAAATAAATAAATCCTGCCGTTTATTTAAACTCAAAAGATGACAAGAGGCGTGAGCCTATCGTTTGTTTACTGCTTTAAAAATTCAAGTAATAACGTTTTTCCAGGGTTTAGTTTAAGATTAAAGTTTAAAAATGGAGGCGTGTTTCACGTTTGTTTTTGATTCACTAAATGCGGTGAAACTCTTTGAATGATTCTGAAGTAAAAATGAGTTTCCAGCAGTGTTTCCATGAATGCGCACAAAACATAAAAACACGTTTAATGCTCTCGCTGCACTTCACATTCAAAACGAAGCGTCACATCCTGCAGTTATTACAGAAAATTGTTGAACATGTCACATTTTACGCCTCGGAGAAGTTCGGCTGCTTCCTCAGCTCTCACACTTAAGCTCACCTCTCCTCCCTGTGCGGCTCTTGGAGCGCCTCGGTGCGCCTCTGCTCCCCGGCGCACCGCTCTCTGATCCCGGGCTCCTCCCGCCGGATAATTACTAAACTTCTGCTTTCTGCTGTGTTTTCTTGTCTCTTTGTGCGCGTTTTATTATCCCGGGTTAGTTTCCAGCCGAACCGCGTGCCGAGCTCCGGAGGCCGGTGGCATCTTAGAAAAGCGCTGAACTTTGACGGAGAGCGTGGAGCTGAGGGAGCCCCTTCCTCCTCATCCTCATCTGGTCCTCCCCACAGCAGCAGCAGCAGCTGGCAGACAGCTGGACGGGGTCATTCCTCTGCTCTGCGGACCGAAAAGAAGAACTCTTGAGACTCGGACAGACTCTGGAAGCGTTTGGCACGAAGCACCTGCAGCCCGGGACACTTGCTGACCTCCTCTCCTCTGTCGACCAGTGGGATCCGCTCTGTGCCACGCGCTCTCTCCTCTGTGGAAATAATCCTCCGTGTATTCTACTCTCCACACGCGCAACTCCGACAGATTACGGAAATACGGGAGGAGGAAAAGGAGGAGGGAGGTGCGTGCGTTTGGGCAGCTAGCACGCGCACACACATACACCCGCGCACAGTCAGAAGATGACAGATGAGTTTCTGCCTGTAGACATCAGCGGCGCACCACTCCCTCTCATGGATAGGGAAAAAAATGCTTTGTGCGTCTCCTCCTCATGTCCTCTCCTCTGAGTTGATCAGTTTCTGGGCCTCCTTGTTTGTTTAGATGAAGTGTTACAGCCGTACTGTGTGTTCATTTGTGTTACAAAAATGGTTTACGATGAAGAAAATATAAGTGATCCTGGTTTCAAATGACTGACTGAACCAGAACTACAGCTAACTACAACTGTGTAACTACCAGAGCAGACCCACCTCCAAAAGAAACAGAAGAGAAAATATCCCAACGCTGTAAGACCCTTTAAAATCATGACCTGAAGCAAGATTTTAGAAAAACAAATACATATTTTTATATTCTATAGTCAGCATTTTGCTATTTTAAATTTAAATTCAAAGTAAATTTAATTCGTTTTTTTGCTCTCAAATTCTAGACTAATAATTCAACATTTCAAAATTATTTGAAATAATTTATCTTGAAATTTTGACATAATCAGGCTAAACTTGAAATATGAGAAAACAACTGTTATTTTAACAGCTGTGGATCTGAATCTGCGAGATCATACTGTGTGAAAGTCTCCAATAAGGACCCAGGATACATGCTAATGGATGGCTTTATCTTTTTTTCCTTTAAGTCACAGCTCTAAACCTACTTGTTTAAACTGGTAATCTACTGTTTTATTGATATCCTTTTCTCTTTGTAAGGTGGCCTTGGGTTTTAGAAAGGCGCCCTCAAATAAAATGTATTATTATTATTATTATTTTGTACTAAT
>VOQK01044120.1:14605-41416 GCA_015052645.1 Benitochromis conjunctus
ATTATTTTGTACTAATAAACAGAAATTGTGACTAAACATTGTGGCTAACCCTTTTGTGGCGGAGGTGTGGTCTCTGGCCTGCTGCAGAGGAGGGGCAGGCACAGAGACGTGGTGGGAACAGGTGTGCCTGGCCAGGTTGATTGACTTTGGCTCTGTGTTTTCTGTTTTTGTGATGGCTGGGCAGGAGGAAGGTGGCAACAAACCAGGAGTGTCTGTGTCCTGAGCTGAAAGGCTAACAAAACCGTAGTTTGTGTTGCCACAACTAAAAAAAGGCTGCTGCCCAAACCTAACGCCAGTGTGTGCGTGTTCCGGGGTCCCGTGTCACACCTTTGTTTCAACTACTCTTCTGTATGATACCATAGGTCTGGTATCTGGAAGATTGTTCTTGAAACATTTTTATAGCTTATGTTTTTGTACACTGTGAGTGTGTGAATCAGTCTGTCATCGTGGCAAAATGTGGTCCTGCAGAGCCCTGAGGCAGCTGCTCAGTGCTGTGGCAGGTGTTTATATGTCTGTCAGTCGGTTTTCAACATGATAGCATTACATCTGCGCAAGATACAGTCACAGAATTTTACAGGTGTGTCTTTGAGAGCAAAATACACACCTGACGTGTGAGGTGACGTGAGGTGGAACTGATGGGTTGAAGCATCAGCACATTGATAGGGGAAAAAAAAGTTTATAGGACATATGAGGTTCAAAACCGATTGAAACCAGAGACCATCTTATCAGGGGATCACACCAGCCGCTATACCAACAAGTTTTCTGACCACACCCATCTTTGAGCTTTGCCTGCATTTTGATCTTGGCTACATACCGTTAATATATTGCGTAACTGTGTCTTGCACTGTTGCAGTGCCAATGTGTTGAAGAAATCTGTCTGCAGGAATCCAGACACACCACATCAAGTACTCAAAACTGCTAACAAACATGTTCACATGGTAAAAACTGTGTTTTTATGGCTTCTACTTCCGCTTCTGAATTATGTTGTGACAATGCTCGGGTAAAACACTGGTGAGATTTAGGCAGAAAAAGCAGTTTCCCATGTTAAAGTCCTGTGTTGTCTTGACCCATCCATTCACCCTGGCCTCCTCCCTGTGATGAGTTTAAAGCTGTAAAACAACATCATCAGACTTCCCTTTTACACCACTCATAAGTTCTTTGATTGCTAGTGGGCACTTGACATTTTATCTAACTAGGGGCTGTAATAAGCAGCTGCACAAACAACATAAAAAATCTTTTATGTAACAACATGTTTTTGATTTTTTTGTTTTTCTATTCAGGACTCCTGCAACCTCTCACATGAGGATTTGCAGATAGCTGAACAATCCTGCAAAGGCGTCTAAATAACCCTAAACCCTCTTCTGTCTTGCATGATATCCCCTTAAAACCACAGAGGAGCTTTTGGAAACTGCTCGGGATTTCCTAAATTGCCTGCAGGAACTCAAGGAACATTATTCTGCACTGCAAGAATCCATTTAATGACCTTAAAATACTAAAGTGTCCCCAAAATGCCAAGCTAGAAAATCTTATCATCCTTAATACTAAACAAATGGATGGTTTTTCACCTCAAAGTATGCCAGTACCAATGCAATAATGCATTAGTATTGTATGCCGTGTGGCAAAACCTAAGGAGGTGTTGTTGGAATATTAAACTTTTTTAATATCAAACCACACATAAACAGGCCAATAACATGTGGTCTGTGGAGACTGGGAACTCTTACTAAGAACACAAGAGCTTGTAGAGCTAATCTAAATTGATTTACATGCCACTGAGTGCAATTTGATGCCCTAACGCCCACCCAGAATTCTGGCTCCCACAGATTAGTTATCAATCAATCAATCAATCAATCAATCAATCAATCAATCAATCAATCAATCAATCAATCAATCAATCAATCAATCAATTACAGAGACTCTTAATCTTAATACATTGTGTGTATGAAGCACACCTGTCCACATATTCAGTTTCTTCTATTCCAAACTCTCAGGAAGAAGATTGCAGACCTGCACAAAGCTACAAAACCAGGTGGTTTTCAGTATGACCCCAAGAACTCCACCCTCGCAGTCAAGCAGGGAGGTGCATTGTGCTTTAAGGTACAGAACAACTTCATCACACTGGGATGCCAATGGGTAGGAGCATGTACCATAAACTCCTCTGAGCCAGAACAGCAACGATGGGTTGTGGATAGGTCTTCCAGCATGACAGTGACCCAAAACATACCATCACGAGAACAAAGGAGTGGCTGAAGAAAAAGTACATTAAGGTCATTGAGTGGTCTAGCCAGTCTCCTGATCTCAGACCTTTAAAAAAGTCTGTGGAGGAAGCTGAAGCCTTGAACTATCAAGCAGCAGTCGATAAACTTAAAGGATTTAGAGAGTTTCTGTAAAGTGGAGTGGGCCAAATTCCTTCCTGAGATGTGACTAAACCGGCTGACCAACTATAAGAAATGCCTTCCTACTGTGCTTGCCAACAAGGTTTTCAGTCATGTCTTGCTTGAGGATACACATTTTACTCAATGACATGCAAATCGATTCAGAATTTAATAAAATGCATTTTGACTGATTGAGTTTTTGTCTGTCTATTAAAATGAAACTATCATAAAAATTAGAAATAGTTAATTTTTTTGTAAGTGAGCCAACTTACAAATTCATCAGGTGATCAAATAATTATATCTCCACTGTATAAAGCTTTTCAGGAAATCACTGAGGAAATTTAGAGAACTTGAATTTGGTTTCAAGGACTTATTTTTTTATTTTGTCAGAGATATTAACTTTTTTTCAAGTTGTTATTATTACAAACTAACAGAGTCACATTTGAATGCAAGCAGGTACTGCCTTAGCAAATTTTTTATTCATATTTTTTTTTCATTCATAATATACACAATTATATGAGGCCTCACCAGTGTGAAATGCTCGGGTGAAGATGTCCAGGCTTCTGTCTTTGCCTGCCATCACATCTGCATAGTACTGAATATCTGTCCCTTGTATGTGATGGTCTTTTTTTTTTTTACCTCTGTCCTGCTGAGCCACATTCAGGCCCACCCACCAAACACTCCCCAGTGAGCTTCCATCCTAGGTCTGACTACAGGGTAAAGCCCTGGTTTCCCACCTCAGAAGTGATGATGCTCCCCGGTTCTGACTTGACTTAAGTCCATAAGTCTGCATTTTTTCCTGGACACTGGTTATCTTGGGACCAATTTATCTTTCCTATAAACAACAAATTTCTCCCTCTAATGACATCTAGTTCCAACAAGAACTCTTATTGACATTCAATCATCCTGCACATCTAAAACGGGTCCTAAGGGGTACCCAGTGCTTTGGTATCTAGATAGCATTTTCACACCATGAAAACCAGGATGCATCAAATTTGAACTCAACTAGATAACACTGTACAAAAATAATAAGTAAAATCCTAATAACAATGGTTCAAATTTAAAAACACACATCTACTGCTGTGAATAGCAGCCTGTACTCAAAGTTCCACCCTTATTTGTTCATCTGCTCTATCAGATATCAAATCACTCAGCTGCTCTAAATGTGTGTGTTGGACTGTATATGTAAACACATTTCCACATTAGCTCATGCACTCTTGGTTAGGAATGGGGATTTACTAGGAATCAGGATTTATCAGGAATGTATGTGGGGGACATTGCAAGGTCATATGTATGTGTGTGTGTGTTTGTGTATATATGTATGAGAGAGAGTAGTAATGTTTTTTTTAAACCTGTATTTATACAGGGTTTAGTGGGAGGGCTGCAAAGGAATAATGTCCTGTATCTGCAAGTGAAAGCTGTTTATTCATGCAGGTCATTGTAGGGCAGACAAAGTTTTCTCATGGTCATTAATGCCGCTTAGTACATATCCAGACCTGTACAACATTACTGCAGCTTTTACTACATTCCCTGCTTTGGAACATTACCAGGAACCTCTGGAACCTCCCCAAGGAGCCCATTACATGTCTCGAAAGACACTTCAAACCTTTTAACCTCAACTGGCCCTGATATCGGAGGGACCTCTGGGCTCCCATAAGGACTTCTAAAAGTTTTCAGTCAGCATGCCTCAAGAACCTCCTCATGATACCCTCCATGATACCCTTTTAAGATACCTGTACCGAGGAACTCAAAATTCATTGCATTGTTCTTTAAGAAATTTGTAGAACAAAGACATACTCGACATACTTTGACACACAAGATCGCCTTGAGATTTCCTGAACCCCAATAAAAGACCGAATAAAAGTAGAACTTGAATAACACTTCAAATGTCTTAAATACCGTGTTAGCCATTTTTAAATCCTCGTCAGCCAGAGATAAATTAACACATTTGAATCTTGAATAACCTCTGGGCCTGAAACTCTAAAGGTGGTGTATTTGTCAAGGCATGAAAGTAAAGAATTACATTTGCTCTTTGGTGCAACAAAGAAGATTTTATGTGTTGCTAAAGTGTATTTAATTAGAAGTAGGAGTAATTAGAAGGTACACTTTAATTTTCATTGTCAAACAAAGTCCAATTTTAATTTCTAAAGACTGAAACGTAGACCTAAATGAATCTATCCCAGCCAAGTTCATCAAAGGTTAATAAGAATGAAGAATATCATTTCCCAGGTTTATTGGACCAGTTCAGCTTTAAGTAGAGAGATGTGATGACTTCATCATGCAGTTTCAGGCTTGTTTGAAAGACCAGAAAACCAACATGTTAAAAAAAATGGTTAAAGGTTTTGCAGTCGACTTCCACAAAAACATTTTTGTGACATAAAACTTCAGATACAAATTCCTCTGGCTGTTCTTGATGAGCCATGAAGATGGTACACCCACTGGCCACAAAGAAACGTGATGAAACCTCTTTGCTCTTCAGAAATTATTGACGTACTCATCTTGATGGGACTTCAAATTGCCACAGTCTACTGCAGTCTGGAAAGCATTTCAAACCAAAGCCACCACTGAATCCATTTGGAATCACGACATTGATCATTTTCCAGAAGATTTATCTCTGGGACGACTTCTTTAAAAAGTCATTTCCCCTAGAAGGTCACACGAGGCACATAGATCACCAGTTTTCTTTAATCACTAGAACTTCAGGAGCCTTCAGAGGAACACTAAGGATTCTTTTTGAAGGACTTTTTTTTAAGGAAAATTCAGAGGAGCTGATGTTAAAGTTCAACTCTGAACTCTGGAGTTACACTACACAGTACAATACAGGCTCCATCCCAAACACAGTATAAAGAAAGAAACAATGAAAACTGATGTAGCTTTAGATAAAATGTTGCAAATAAGAACATCAGTAACACATAGACTAATAGCCCTGGTAGCGGTTACGTTTGTTATAATTCAGTCTAATGATCTGATGGAGCCAATCACCCCAAACAGGAAGGTAACATGAAAGAAACATTATGTTCAACATAAGCAGGATATTCAGGGTATTATGTTGTTGATATTAGTCAAGAACAAATCAGCTGTATAGCTTACTTGCTCTTTATAGTAACAGATAAGAGCAGTGCAACGAAGAGGGGGTTAGCAAGCCTGCTAACTTTGGCACACAGCATGTCTAGCCTCGGTACCTTCATCACATTGCAGCTTTGTTGTCCATATGCTTATAGTCATTGCAACCTTTACAGCTGCAGAGACGAGTCTACATACACCCAGCATACAGTTCTTAGTATGCAAGCAGCTTTGCAACCCACCTCCACGCCAGCTCCTCCATTTAATATTTGGTCTATATGTTGTCACTGATGCATGCTCTGCTCAACGCTGAGAATACTGCTATTGTTTTGAACAGAGCCAGATGGAATTATCAGTCTTCTTTTGACTAGAGTGGTCCCGACTGATCTTCTTTTCACAAAAGCAGCCAGATATTAAACTTACTTGAAGATCTGTAGGATTGAAGCTCTGGAACCTATGCACGATGCTGGACATGTTACAGAAACACATGAAAGTCCTAAAGATTAAGAAAGATAGGCAGCTTGTTTGTCAAAGCTTGTCAGTTGTTGCCTCTTTTTTTTTTTTTTCAAAAATACTAAGAAGAAAGAAAGAATTTGATAAGAGAATAAACAGATGAAAACATCTGTCATGTTCACAGTGCTGCAGTTTCTTTGTGATGAGTGAGATGACTGAAAGCGTCCCGTTCCGCCAGATTCATTCCCTGTTATCATTCCACACACAAATATTTGCTGTCAGAAGAGCACAAGCACACATACACAGCACATGTATCCAAATTCTTAACCACATGGGATTGAGCTGAAATCCAAGTATAACAAGTGTGGGAAGATTCTTCCCTCTCTTTCAGTGTGTGTGATTAAGCATTCATGATTTGTATTTATTTGGTGCCCTTTCACCTTAGTGGTTTAAAAAGCACTTCATAAATTTTGATACTTATTCAGTTATTACACTATCATAAAAATGATGGCAGAGCCAACAAGCAAGGAGAAACATTGGCCTCATTGTTTTGCCTAAAGACAGCTGAGCATGTGCACAGCAACCAGTAAACGAAGTCTTTCATAACCAAAGGCCAGCATGGTCTTTGGAACTTGGTTTTCATGCTTCTGATCATTCAAACTCATTCATATAGAATTTTGCCTTTTGGTTCTTAAAAGACATCAAAGCACAACCGACACTGCAGCGGCATCACGATGGTGGAAAAAATGGGCACAAGATAATTAAAATGACCAGAAAGAGAAAGAACGCCTGCTCAGAGGCAGAAATGGAGCACAACAAGACAAGATTACTAGAAAGGAAAGACTGAGGATGACTTCAATGCAGTGTCTACAAAAGCAGATTAAAAAACATGCAAAATAAGCACAGAAACAAAAGTCATTGTTTCTTTCTTTCTTATTTTTTTTAATTACCTTTTCACCAGTAATGTGGTAATCTATTACTGACGCCATGCTTTTCCATCATTTCCAGTGGCCGGTGCTGCCACTAGAATGGCATCATAACACTGTTTATGAAACCTGGAACCACTGACCTCAGTGGCTTTTTGAAATGCAACTGCAAAACCTCTGATTAGTAGATGCAGCACACAGAATGTGTCTGTAATTTTCTGGTATTAATACCGCATAGTAATCAGTGCTAAAACCTGTCCAAATGTAGGATCGTTTAGAAAAAACACGCAGAGGTAGAAAAGTCTCTGCACCACCAGCATGTTTTTGAAATATGGATAAAACAGAGGCAAAATTCACCACCACATCAGACATGTTGATGGGACATATTAGACGAGCAACGTATGACCAGAAAAATAAAAAAATGGCAGGTGTAGTCACTCCATAGTTTAAGCATTGAGCAACGTTTCCTGAAACAAAAAAGATCCATAGCTAAACAAATTAGTAGAGAGAGATAAAATGAGAAAGAAGGAAAAGAATAACAAAACCTTGAATATTTTTGGCTCAGCAATCAGACAATCAAAACATCACGGACTTCATAATGACACAGATTAAACAGAGTCAGGGGTCACGGTAAACTATTTGTCCACACAGTTTTAGAGACTCTGGAGACAAAGCAATGTCAAACCATTATAGCTCTGTAAATCTGTCTGGAGTGCCGTAATGACTAACTCCATGTCACATCTGAGGCCGCGGCACCAAACTAACCACCACGCAGCTGCTCAGTTTCTTTGCCCAACAGCCACGCGTGTCCTGGTTTCAGGCCTCCACCAGCCTAACATTAATAAAAAGTCTCATAAATAAACTGCCTCGTGTCTTTCTTCTTCAAGTATGGAGGCAATGAACGTAATAATAGTAATAACCGTTTCATTTTCTGTTTTTCCTCAAGGAAAGAATAAAAAGCTGCAGCATCATTGTGATAATACAGATATTTGTTTATCTGCTACATCTGACCTTGTCCACGTAAAACACACAGCTCCTAGCACTGTGACGAACAAATGATCTGTTCTTTCTCACGTCTCATTTAGAACAATCTGACAGGGGTTTTTATGGAGGTCATTAACTACCCAACAAGCTCAGCTTATGGGTGGGTGATCTATTAGTAAAGGCTCAGATTTATAGCAAAAAGCATAGGGCAGCCTGTTCTCACCATCTAGGACATCAAATTTGGCCCTTTTGTCAAAGCCTCCTGTCATGGTCCTGGGTCATTGTGACCCAGCGTTTTGTGTTTATCATTATTGTTATCTTATGTCCTAGTTTATTCTGGTCATGTATTCTGCTAAGATTTGCTAGTTGTTAGGTTTTGGTTCTGTCCAGTTCTGTCAGGTCTCTGTGTTTAGCCCGTGTCTCTGACTCTGTGTCTCTGCAGGTGTGTTGAGTTTCCTGTTTTACTTTGAAGGTCCGTGTCTGATGTCAGTGTGTTGTGCGCTCTCCCTGGTTCATTAGGTTCAGCTGTGTCTCCCTCCTGTGTGCCATCTCCTCGTTTCCCTTTGTGTATTTATAGTGTGTGTTCTCTTGTGCTCGTCACTGGTCCATCTGTGTTTCCTCCCTGCGTCTCTCTGTGTATCATTCTCCTCATGCTTTCAGGTATCCCGGTGTTTAGTGTTTCGCTTTTCAGTTCGAGTGTGCATGAAGTTAGTTTCCCCAGTTTAGGTTTAGATAGCTCACCATTAGTTGTTTCTTGTTTTTGTCACTCGGTCACGTTTGGAAATAAACACTCACTTGCATGAGCCAGTACCTGCGTTTTGGGTCCTTCATTCACTACACCACATGGCTGGCTTCAAGTTATAATAATAATGAGACGGGTCTGTAACACACATGTCATAAAACAGCTAAGACTGTAAATGACTCCACGCCGTCAAATTGAAAAACAGCAAATAAGGGTCATAGTTCATATTTCAAGGGATGCCATACCTGACGTCACCACCTTTTCCTTCCTTTCAACATCTGGTAAGGTTTAGGCTTAAGGCCCAAACTTTTCCAGCAAGTGAAAGTAAAAAAGAAAGTGGGAACAAAAAAAAAGCAAAACAAGCATACAGGTCCTGTAAGGACAGTAACTACGCTCTCCTGACAAACCACACCTCCAGCCCTCCAACCGCCGTGTGACTTGTCCTTTTTTAAAGGTTTGCCATTATCGCTCAGCAACCAATATTCCCACAGCCCACAGCCAGTGGCAATGATGGCGAGAAGCAAACAGCATCTGACACAACTGGAGCATTTGATGCCCTAAGATGAAAATGTTTTGGTTTAGGCAGAGAGCTAAAACTTCTTTCACAACTCCTTAAAGCCACTCCTTGGCTCTTGAAACCTGAGATGTCTCCCAAATCCTAGAACCTGTTGACACGTTTCCTTAAATACCCTCTCAAACTCTCAAAGTAACTTTCAAATGAGGATCACAGATTCCAAAACATCTGGAACACCTCAAGAATCCCTCAGACATCTTCATCTGACTTCCTTAATAAATCCTGAGACTTCTTCAAGAAATGTTAAAACATTCTAACAAACTCCATAAGAGGCATCTGGAACAAGACCACTAACAAATCACTTATAACACAACAAGCTACGTTTGATACCACCTCCAGAAATGTTTAGACATGTTCATCAAGCTCTAAACACTCCTGGGAAGGACTTAAACTTCTTCAGGACTCTAACCCCCCTTAAATGTGATGAAAACTCACCTTAAATCAGGGGTGTCAAACTTATTTTACAATGCCGGCCACGTACAGCCCACTTTGATCTTAAGCGGGCCGGACCAGTGAAACTATTTGTAACTGTTTTTCTACATGATAAAGAAAAAGCTACTGTGACAAAGAAAGAAATGTGTCAGTGCGACTCTTTGGACTTAAATTGTATGACATATGTCAAATGAGAGAAAACCTTATCATAGCTGATTGCCCAGACTGTCCAGTTTTTTGTTTTGTTCTTTAACTGTAGTCATAAAAATCAGAAATATCTTGTGCATAAAGTGAAAAACAGAAACTTTTCCTATTTTCACAAAGTTACAGAGGCTTTATTAGAGACACAGCTAAGTGTTTTGCAATTTGGCATCATTTGTGAAAGTTCAAATTTCTTTGGTACCAAGTAGCAGAAATTAGGCTTTCTTGTCAGAGGTCATTTTTTGGGAAAAAACAAAACAGGGCCGACGACGCCGTACAGAACGGTAGACCAAGTCACAGATTCAGAAATCAACTTGTCCTTTATTGCTTCCATTTCCACATTCACCTTTTACATCCATGTGCATTTCTTTCACTTTTTGCTGCTTTTCTACACATTCAGTTCTCCATTTCATCCCGAGCATCACTTTAACCCCTGACTTCTTTTCTCACAGTGCTTTCCTCATTTATTTCAGTTTCCCCGTTAAATTCATTCTTTTTATGGTTAATATAGTAAATCTCAACCTCTTATGTTCACACAGAGAGAAGATTATGTTTCTAAATACAAAGTCTCCAACTCAAACAGTTACATCCTCATTCTGATAGTTTGTAGTTGTATTCCCTGCCGTCCATGGACGCTTGTATCCACCGCTGAAAAAAACCCTCGAGGAGTTTTTCAATCCATAAATCGAAATTTAAGGTTCATCTCAAAGTTTAAAGTTTGACTGACTAACTCAAACTAATGCGAACAATAACTTGGGATTTTGAGTTTTCAAGTCAAAATTTTGAGATAACCTGAAAATTTGAAGTATGAATGTCAAATTTGTTTTTGTTTTTTTTATTTATTTTGTTTTCGTCGGTGGTGGAAACAAACTTCCATAGACGAGAAAAACAAATCTGACTTGAGGGTGAAAATTGAATGTGAGTGTTGTGTGACTCATTAAGCTGGAGGCTGAAAATGCTATACAACGTAGAAACAAAGATTCAGCCGCAAAAGTCGTACAAACAAGGAAACATGAAAAGAGAGATGAATGAAAATGGGACTATTTACAGAAAAGGACCGACTCCGTTCCTTATTAGTTACAGTCTCAGTGAGTGCAGCTGGTCATAATGTAGAAAACCATACTTTTAAATGATTACACTGAGACAGACGTCAAAATAAAACACGAGGCGTTCAAACATTTACACTGCTGCTTAAGTCTGGAGACGCATCAGCTCAGCAAGACAATAAAATTACTTAAGCAATACTAATAAATCCCAGAAATAGTTAGAATTGGCTGCTTTGACGATCAGTATTGAACATTTATTTTGCTGAAATGATTGTGATATTACTTTTCTATATAAGAAAAAACCCACAATGCCTAATTTATTTTGTTTTCTCAATATTTTGACCTAATTGATTTGATTAAGTTTTTAACTTCATGATTAACTGTCACCATATAAAACATTTCTTGAGTACAAAATAAAAAATTCAGTAATATTTTCTTAATGTGGCAAATTCATTCACTTTTTTTAATGTGCAAACTAGTTTTTAATAGTATACTGGCTCCCTCCACGTCATCCATGATGTGAGTCCAGATGCATTTCTTCATCCAGATTAGCTGTTGATATTTTCTTAAGAACATCAGGATTGTATGCCCCATGTATTTCAGTTTGATTTGTGAATATGATGTGAAAAGTTGGCCCTGGATCCACATGAGGAACCACCTCCACCTCCAGCAGAGGATTTCCAATTCAACACAAATGTGTATTTACTAGAAGTTGCTAAAAACTTTGGGGGAGCTTTATGATATTCATTTAAAATGTACTGCTTAACAGTACTATTATTATTATTATTTCAGTGTTTTAGAATATTTAAAGTGTAATCTGAGGAAAACAAACCTCCCATGTGTAGAACAACCACGGGTTTCTTGGCCCATATAAAGTGCAGAAGACAGAAGAACGTGAAATTATCAATCTCAAAGAAACTTTGTGTGGTTCAAAATGAATTAAAAAGTGAAGAAACTGTTGGAGTGAAACTCTTGTGCCATCGCAACAAGCTTCTTTTCTTCAGACCATTAATATTGTACACATCCTTTTAAGGTGACTGATGTAGTTAATTAGGAAGTGTGCTTTAGTGCATTCAATGAAATGCTTCAGGCGAGAGTCAGCTGAGTCAGCTGAGACTCACATTCATGACCACATTCAATTATTCTGTGGTGTCTAACACCCATCTGCTCCCAGCTACAGCAGTAAACCTTCCTGTCCATCAAGCAGTCTCAACCAGTGTCAGACTGGATTCTCCATCAGCTCCCGATGACTTGTTGAAATCCTCTTCGTCTTCCTCCTCATCGTCCCCTTCAAAGATTGCAGTCATTGGGGCTGCAACGAGGCGGCAGCGGGCGGCAAAGCGGCGGCTAGCCGAGCAGGGAGGAGTGAGGGAGCGAGGGCGCATGGAGGAGGATGAGAGGAAGAAGAAGGGAGAGGAGGAAGAAGATGAGAAGAAGAGGTTATTATGTGACAGATCCTGTTGCCTCCATTCGAACATCATGGAGAAGCTCTGAGCGCATGGAGATGTGGGAGGTCTCAGGACATCAAGAGTCAGGTGGGCACTGATGTCAGGTGTTTCTCCAGTTTGGGGGGAGCTTGTGGAATTTACTTGGTCTGATGATATGCGAGGTGGTGGCACACCATAAAGGTCAGTTGCTGCAGTGGGAGAAACAACTTTCCGAAGTCGCTCAACTGCTGACATTCGAGATGAAGAATCAGGTCGACTGCCCTTCCTCAGCAGGAGAGCCTTAAAGCTCTCACTTCTTGCTGACCTTTGACTCTTGAGCGCTGCGGGTCGCATTAGTTGGGAGTCAGTGGCAGTCACGAGAGGGGAGGGGGAGGAGGATGAGGAAGAGGAGGAGCATGAGACGCGATATTTGTCTTCTTCTAGATCCCTTCTTCCAAGCATCTTCCTCTTGGACCTGACACAAATGTGACAGAAAACAGTGAACAATAGTAACTGTATATCTACATATCTCTATATCTCCTGCACTGAATTACATGGCCACAAGAGAGTTGTTCTAGTTTTAGTTAACATCAAGAGGCAACATCTAGAAATTTAAAAAAAGACATCGACAACAAAGGCATAGGTTCCTAAGAAAATGTGTAATATAGGGTACATAAACAATGACATGACAGGAATTAAAGGGAACTCGGATGGAAGCACGTTTGTTCAAATGTATAGGAAAAGCTTTAATAAGCTTTTCCTATACATTTGAAGCTTTTTCCTATACATTTACTTGTTCCCTAATTTGTATGTCTTCCTCGATCCCCAGCTAATGCCCTTTGCTGCAGCTAATGCTGGGGATCGAGGAAGACATACAAATTAGGGAACAAGTAGACAAAGTAGATATCTTACATTTAGTCTTTGAGGAAGAACAGGTTGTGATTATGTTTGTTGACTATGTCTTCTTGGTATCTATCTGGAGGTTTGAATCTACTTGTGGCTTTGACAACCAGGTAATGTCTGGAGATAGTTGTGTACCCTCTACTGTGTGTTGGACTGCTTGATCTTATCACAGCTTTGTTTCCTTACCTCCCCAGCAGGAAAGATGTGTTTTCTTGTCAGTGGCTTACTTTCCCAAACTGACTTTCTCGGTCTGTAATTATTGTGTATACATGAATACCAATGATCCCTGACTCCTCCAGTCTACATGCCAAAGTATCCTTGGGCAAGAAACTGAATGCCAAATAACTTCTGATGCATCTGTCTGAGTGTGAGTGTGTCTGCTTAAAGGCGTAGAATAAAGTACTGAATGAATGTGTTTGTGAATGGGTCACTAAGGCTTGTGGATAAAAGTGATTTGAGTGCTCAGTTAGAATAGAGAAACACTACATAAGTACTACTACTAAATCTCTGGAACAGGAAGTTAATTGGATTCTTTAACAGCTACAACTTATCCCAAGGAAAAAGCAAAGAAGGAAGGGCCAGTTTCTATAACAGGAGAATAATAAGGACACTACACATTTACTGACTAATTAGAGGCTTTACCTGTAGTCAGACCCCAACTACCAGGGCATTCATGCTGTACCTTCCCATACAGCACTGCTCCATAGAGTCAGAGGAAGGAATCAAGCAAACAAGTGAGGATGTGGTTTAAAGGTTTTTACAGAAGAAGTGCTTAGTATACATTTTGTGTTCCTACCTGTGAATGATAGTAAATAGATCCTCTGTGGTTCGTGGACGACCAGAGACGAACATCTGATCTGCTGAAACGCTGCCAAACACATCATCTGTGAAGGAAAGGAAAGTGAAAAAAAACTTCAATTTTTCATTTAACAATTTAATTAAAAATAAATTGAAAAGATGAAGAACATAAGAGCAAGAATAATAATTTTAAGGGTATAAAGATACCTGTATGCTCTGCAGATAACATTCGCAGACATGATACTAGGGCAGAAACGTAAGCTCCTATTTAGCTGCAGTATTACTGAACATCATATTGTACCTTACATAGCACCTGCATATCTTTGTCTACTCTCACTGCTTGTTTGGGCAGGAAACTTGGCCTACTTTGCTTCACACCTGCACAAACACAAGCTCAGCCTACATTTACTGAATGACTACTATGGCAGGTACTGGGGACAGCTAATACAGAAAATGCTTACTTAGTTTCACCAAGGATTCTATAAATTATATATTTGAGTATTTGGAGAACAATGTACAAGGATCTGCAAATATTAGTTGCTATAATGCATAATAGGCTCAATCCCCACCACAATCTGAATTGGATAGGTTAAGAAGCGAGATCTGTGGTCTTGTTTGAACTTACCATCCTGAGGACTGCTAGCCTCCTTTGACTTTTCTCTTCCTCTCAGAGCTCCAGGCTCCTCTTGTTGTTCACCTGGCTCTTGTATCAGAAGGTCTGGTAGTGACAGTTCCCCCCGCAGGCTGTCAGTGGACAGTGCGCTGCTGAGAGAGCACCTGCTCTGACCAATCAAAGTGAAGGAGCTGTCAGAGTCACTTGTCTCTTGGTCCCAAACTTTAGTGACGTTCATCTTCTGGCTTATCTGCACTGTCCTGTCTTTTCTTACATCTCTCTCATCTCCAGATGAGGATGAAGAGGATGAGGATGATGAAGATGATGAAGATGATGGGGAGGGTTCCATTTTTGCTGACATCATTAGCAGCTGCCTGCCTGGCCTTCTCTTCCTCTTTTTCCTTGCTTTGTCTTTTTTCTTTGTGGTGGATGACATCATCATCATCCTTGCCATGTTAATCCTTCTCTCTTCCATACTTTCCTTAATATCTTCCTCTTCATCTTCAGCTAGTGATGACCTCATCATCCTCCTCTGAAATGGTGTATCATCCTGATAAAGTTTTGTTTTGATATCACCACAACTGGGGTGTGTTACTCCAGTTTGGGTGCCTTCTGTCCATGTGGAAGTAGTTCTTTGGCCCTTTGAGTTCCCTAATGTGCTACAGGTAGCCACGCCCATGATCCTTGAGGAGGCATAAGTTTCATACATCCCCATGGCCCCTAGGGAGTAGTTGGGCTTCAAGGTACCCAAGGTGTTTCTAGCCACCGTGGTCCCGGTGCCTATGGTTTTCAAGGTGCTACTGCTGGCTGTGGTGCACAGAGTCTGTGAAGCACCACCAGTCCCAGAGTTCCCCAGGGAAGCCCCACTTGTAGTTTTAGATGGAAAGAGTGGTTTGGTTGTTTTGGGTGAGGTCAGTGAGAGTTCTGGTTTCTTGTGCAAAATTGGTGGTTTTGTCCGTTGAGGGGAGCTGGCAGGTGAGTGCATGGCAATATTGGCAGATGTTGTGTTAATTGGGTATACAGGTGTCACTGAGTTATCACTGGTGGAGGCCAAGTGCTTTGGTGAACTTGGACTATGGGTCACATGTTTGTGTAAAGGTGTGCAGAAAGAATCAGCAAGAAGCTGTGACTGGCTGTTGAACCCTGGTGAAAATGCTGTACTTTGTCCATTGCTCTTCAACACATCTAATTCTTGTGTGGTGTTGGGGGATGCTGTGAGACCCAGAATGCAAAGATCAGGCTTCTTTGGTGGAACTGGCTTCTCTGGAGAGTGGAGCTTTCTTGGGCTACTTGGCTTCAAGTCCCTGTTACAGTGTTTCATATCGACATGCTTCAAATCTCCGTCAGCAACACGGAGTGACTGCATTTGTGATTTTTTCTTGTCATTTTGCTCCACTTCCTCTTTGTCCTCTAAGAGCATTTTTCTACATTCTCTTTGAATCTCTGCAAGTTCTGTGAGCTTAGCATCTGTTAGCACTGTTCCTATAATGTTTTGTTGTAAAGACATAGGTTGACTTATTGTGCTGATGTGGTTATTGGCAGTCTCATAAGACATTTTCACCCATGGACTCTCAGAACTGGAGAGTTCATTGTTAGCTAGTGTAGCATACATGTCTGAATCTTTCTTCCTCTGTTCATTGGACTGTCTGCATTGAGGAGTTCCACCATTCCTCAGCTGAAGCCCAAGGCTTCTCTTGCTAGCAGTGTTATCAATAATGCTTTGTGAGCTTTGAAGACTGTTAAAATCCAACTTGTCTGCCAAAAGCTCAGTTTTTGTTTGTTTGAAGAAATCATCACCTGATTCGTGTACAGGTTGTTTCATTTCAGCATTGTCTGGGCTGTGAAGGCTAACATTATCCAAGGATGCACTACCTGTATTATCTTCATTGTTTGCAACATAACAGATATCATTTTCTGATCCTTGTTTGGCTAGCTTAAAACTGGTGTTGGCTAGGCAATCAAGATTTACTTTAGTCAAGTCAGTCAAGTCGTGTTGAGCTTCTTTGATTGATAGATCCTGGTTACCATGTTTACCAACAGACAACAAAGTGCCAGCATCAGTAGATGTACTATTGGCTGTCAGGACTTCCTCTTTCTTGATAGAGCGGAGTTTGACACCCTGCAGAGCCTGGGCAGTTACCAAAGGGCAGGGGTATACTTTGCCATATTTGTTTGGAAATACGTTCGAGCTTGGTTGGGAGAGGACAGAGGCAAAAGTTGTGGGGAGAACAGACAAAGGAGGGAGAGGGGGAGGTGGTGGTGGTGGAGGGAGGTCAGCAATTGGCATGTCTGGGAGTTCTGAACATGGGGGGGGAGGGGGAGAAGTTGGTGGAGGAGGGAAGTTGTTGGATGATGACTCTGTAAATACCAGATCATGATGGGAAGTCTGCCTGACAGCGTAGGAGTAGGGAGGAGGAGGAGGCCGGGAGAAGGGAGGGAGAGGAGAAGGCCTGGCAAGGGATAATGGTGGGAGAGGAGGAGGTGGAGGGGGTAGAGGAAGGGATGATGGTGGAGGAGGAGGAACAAGAGAAAGTTTAGTGAAAGAACAAGGAGCAGGTGAGGAGGACTGCGGTGGAGGAGGAGGCGGAGGAGGAAGAGTTTCATGAATGGGAGAGCAGGAGAGTGGAAGCAAAGAAGACTCGAGTAGAGGAGGAGGAGGTGGTGGGGCAGGAAGATGAATATGTTTGGCAGTGGAGTCTGAGGATGTGCAGGAAGAGAGGGAAGAGGTTGAAGAAAATGAAGATGAAAGGGATGAGAAGAGTGAAGACTTCCTCTCTGGCACTGGTGGCTTTGGTCTGCCTTCACCTCGAGACCTTGTCCTAGGCAGGGAGGATGCGACAGGGGAGAGGGGGGAGGAGGAAAAGCAAGAAGACGAGAAAGGTGAAGTTGGGGGGAGAGAGAAAGCTCCAGGGCTTGTTGTGAGAGGGGAGGATGGGATGAGGGGTGAAGACACTGGCGTGCCAGGAGTTGGAGTGTTAGACTGACTAGAGTACCCGCTGGAGGGCGAAGCCAGTCGCTGAAGCCCAGCCACAGAAGAGGAGGCTGGAGGTTGGTGATTGAGAGTAAAAGTCAGCCCTTCCTCCTCTGAACCTGGAGACCCAGGGCTGAGGTGAGTTGGTTCAAGGTTGGAAGGAGGAGAGTCAGAACAGGTTGCTGCCTGGCAGTCTGGGTTTAGAGGCTCAAAGGTTGAAACTGTGCCACAGTTAAGCCCACTTTGGCGCCTTTTGGTGTTGCTTCGGGGCACCCAGGGGTCCTGAAAGTTCTGGGGAGATGATGCAGGTGTGTGCTGCATGGTACGTTCCAGGCGGGGGCTGCGCTCCACCTTGGGACTAGAAGAAGAACGCGAAGATTTGCTACGACCTGGCCGTCGCCTCAATGAATCAGAACGCAATGGCGGAGGAGGTGGACGCTTGGACTTGCGAAGGGAGATGCTGCGGGTGACAGAACGAGAGTAGCAGGAGGATGTGCTTGACTTCCTTTTCTCCCGGTTTAGCGAGGGAGAGGACATCTTCACAGAACGCAAGGAGCTGCTATCAGTGCAAGAAGGGGAGGAGCGACCAGAGGAGAGGAGTGGATCGCAGTTCCAACCTTCATCAGAAACACATCTAATTTCCTGGGAAATTCCACTGTGGACACTAGAGCTTGGAGAGAGGGTTTTGTAGCTCCATGTCTCTCCAGTATAGGAACAACCATCTGAGAAACACTGAGTGTCCTTCTTTGTGGTTGTCAGGTCATCCTGTGCTGGGTAATGAAACTGAGTCTCTGAATCAGTGATGGGGGAAGAGGGAAGAGAGCGGGGCGAAGAAAGGGTCTCATTGTTGGGCTTATCACTGGGGGAAGCCCACTCTAATTGCAGGGCACAACTTGCAGGGCTAGATGATATAACAGGTGAGGAAGGAGAGGAGTAAGAGGAGGAGGAAGGAGACTGTGGCATTACTCTGGCAGTGGGGTCAAAGGGCAGCAGGGGGTGAAGATCACTGGGGAATCCCTGTAGGTCCTGTGTTTGGTAAAGAAAACAGTAACAAAAAAGAGAAAATTGATTTAAAATGTGCTCCACGCATTTCTAACTGAGCATAACTTGGCTTCCTCAAAAAGCCTGTATAGGAAATTTAGTGTGAAAATCCAAAGTATCTGGTGCTCTTATGCTACTGTCTTGATATTTCTCTTCTACCCAACTGACAGTGAGCAACAGTAACTTAGAAAGGTCAACAAATGAAAGGCTCTGAGCACATGACCGACTCTGAGCATCTCTATGACATTCTATTCATTGGGGAAATGTTTGGAGTCTAGCTCTGAACTATCTTGCCTCTGGCTAATGTTGGCTGACACTAGTATGCCAGTCATCTGGAAACTCCTTAAACTTATGCTTTGACTTTATTAGTGTAATAATAACTTCTCATTATCTTACCTGGTAGCAAGATGAGGAGGTGCTGAGAGTCCTGTAGGATACACTGTTACAGCTGGCCTCGGAGTTCAGGGAGGAATTGGTTGCCAGACGGGGGAGGGTGTGGCTCTCCAAGGATGGTGAGCAACAGGAGCTGGAATGGCTACCAATAAGTGGGGAGGAGGTAAGGGAGGCCATGAGGCTGGACATTCCCTCTCCTTTAGGGGCTCGGATTCTCCTTGTTGACAGCTGCTCCTCTTTTCTTAGATCTCCCTTTTCCTCCACCTCTATGTTCCTCTGCTGACGAGGAGAGGTACATTCAGATGCAGGTCGACTCACAGTGGAGAACTGACCGGGAAGAACATCAGAGATAGAGGGAGACTTTGGGAGGGCATCATCTGGTATCCCAGTAACTGTCTTGCGGCGGCTCAATTTCCGGGGTCGTCGGTTTAGTGAGTCAGCATTGGAAAGTGTTCTTCGAAAACTGGCTTGGCGATCAAAACTCTCACCTTAAGTGTGAACACATACAAAAAGACAACAGTCAAGACATGAGAAACCAAGTTGCTACTCCGAATCCAAGATTAGCCTACGAGTCCTGTTGTAGTTGACTTAAACCTCACATCATAGCCCAACTCTGATGTGTCCAGTTACTTACTTAGAGTCCTGATAAAATCATATGTCCCTTTAAGGTCTTCAAGATAAGCTTCGGGTGAAATAGTTGATAGTTAAATAGTCATTTAACAAAAGTTAATCAAGTTTCTGTGAGAGCAGAATCCAGATGAAAATGGAGGCAATGTACCTTAGATTTGAACTCTTGGTCCAGAGTAAATTCTGAAAAGGCTAAGGTAATAAACCAAGTCCCAAGATTTGGGTGAGTTAAATCAAAGTATAGCCTCATGCCTAAGTCGAACT
Organism: Benitochromis conjunctus; assembly: GCA_015052645.1. Classification (NCBI taxonomy): domain Eukaryota; kingdom Metazoa; phylum Chordata; class Actinopteri; order Cichliformes; family Cichlidae; genus Benitochromis; species Benitochromis conjunctus. The sequence goes on from VOQK01044120.1 coordinate 34,436, forward strand.
TCAAGTTGGATTTGGGTGTCAAATTAGACTAAGTCTAACTTATGTTTCAAATCTGAGTCCTGTCCATATTCCAGATTTTAAGATTTAAGGCATGAATCAAGATAACAAAAGCTTTCAGGTCTGCTCTAAATTAGAAAAACTTCCTATGAACATCAAACTGATTTGAGTCTGAGAAAAATTTAAATATAAATCTCAAGTTTATGTCTCAGTCTGCTTTTGAAACCAGATGCAGGAATTCAGATTCTCAGTGTAGACTATATGGCAGAAATACATTTGAAGTTTTAGATGAGTTTCAAGATTAAGTTCAGAGTCCATAAAAGCAGAATCTGGATCCGAGTCCAGCTGTACCTGTTACATTGATAGGAACAATATCTGCTGCGACTGCTTCGGCCTGCTGCCTCATCCTCTCCTCCGGCGTTGGAAGTCGAGGGGGCGGTTCCATTTCCATTTCAACTTTTGGCTCATATGTTTGCTCATCGTCATCCCAACAGGAGGTGAGATGGACTGGATTCAGGACCAGTGGTGTCAAGGGTCGCCTGTTGTGCAAGATGAACATCTCATCTTCTTCTGAGGATGTTGTGGACTTAGAATGAAAACAGGCAGAAATTAACATTTAGAAATTGGGTTTTAATTTAGTTAAATCTAGTCCAGCAGTGCTGGGGTCTAATCTAGCCTGGAAGGATCAAATTAAACCTGTGAGTAACTGAATTAATTCCAAGGCGGAGTCCTGTCTAGTCCAGCTAATTTAGCCTTAAAGGAATTTCATGTGAGCCAAAAGATTGGTTAAAGCATAAACCCTCTAAGACTTCCAATTTGTTGACTGTTAAGGAAAAAGCCCGTTTGGGTGTAACTGTGATCCTACTCTAGTTTGATCTAATCTAGTGTACTACGGACATGTTCACTCCATGTTTACCTTTCTTCTCCAAACTGAAAACTTGAAACAAACTGAAAAGCAAGACTTAGAGAAAAAGTCCAAGACTCTGGACCTCTGAGGAGGGTTGAGAACATGAGGGAAGGATCAAAGAATGAGAAAAACAATTAAATGAAAAGTTAATCATTGACTATAACAGATGATTTATAGATGCAGAACAATGGCAGAAGATGTATCAGTACTTCAGTTTGACCAGCAGATGGAAATAAAACACAAAAATTCTGCACTGATTGCAGAAACAGAAAAAGATCCAGAACACATCAAACCAGATGTCTGTAGTTTTAAATGAGGAAACTGTTTCCACAATAAATACATATAAAAATCCAGGATCTGGTAACTTTGTAAGCTATTTTTATTGCCACAGTGTAAAATATTTGAGACAACAGCTTCTTAAAGGACAAGAATATTTAAAGGTACCAGTTATTCTTTCAGCTGTAATGGTGAGCACGCTAGGCTGATATAATTGAGTTTGCAGGCCATGAGTCAGAGACACCGAACTGGTGTCATTGTCTTCAGCCTCATTAATAAAGATCACTGCATCTGTATTAACATCTTTACATGTTTCTCACCATCTTCCTGCTTTTGTCCCTCCACCCTCGTCGTGCGGTTCCGTCTGATTGGTTGATGCCGGAGAAGGGAGGACAGGTGGGTCTGGGGGGGCGGGGCTGAGAAGCACCCGGGCCGCTGTAGCCATGCTGAGTCAGCCCATTACATGCTACAAACACACCATGATGATAGAAAATGTTGAGTACATGAGAATGACTGTGGACTGTGTGAGCTTTGCTGCAGTGATCAGCTGGGATCAGCGGGAGAGCTCAGCCTTCGTCCTTCGTGTTTTCTCGCAGTGACATGTGGCGCTGCAGCTGCTGCGGTGCTGCAGAGCGTGCTGCATGCAGACCCCTGCAGCACGCTGCAGTCTGCTCACAGGCTGCCGTCACCTCTAAGCTTAATTACTCCTCTGATAAACATCAAAGAACCAGGATTTATGGCCTCCAGCGAAGGAAACTGAACATTTATTAAGCTTAAGTACTTCACTGAATATTTAGGGAATTAAAGACACTGTAAAATGGCTGATTGAGGATTTACTGCAGATTTCAGAGACTAAAGCATTTAAAGAGCAAACGATGAGGATCTCGTTTAACAGCCAGCTGCTTTTCAGTCTTTCCTGGCAGATTTGTTGGTGTAAACGCCCAAACAATGTGAGCCTTAGAGACATGACAGTATTATAAACAGAGTTATTAGTGATCGGCCACCGCAGTGATGAAGACTCTGAGCATTTCCACCTTCAGCCCATACAGAGCAATATCAAGAGTGGAGAAGAATACGTATTCTTCCAGCAGCAATTCTGTGAGTGTGTCAGGTCAGAAGGTCACTGTCTGCTGGCATCTGTCAGCCAAAGCTAATCCTACAGGACACACACACACACACACGCACTCTTAGGACTTAAGGTTTGTGTGTAACAGACTTCTGAGGCTCTGGGTTTCACACACTTCTTGAACGTGACCAAAAATTACTTTCAATTTTCTTCTTTAATTATTTTACAGACTATAACATGACATGAGGAAGACAAAAAAACTGGGAAAAAGCACATTTATTATTTATTCATTCATTGTAAAATTTCATTTAATTTAAACATTTTATACTTATATTCTACTTATTTGTGTTTCAGATTCATTAACTCAGAACCTGAATGTTTTCTGAAGCAGAGCTCGTTTAGTCTATTTTGCAAACTGACCAGATGCTCCACGTCATTCATGTGTCCGACTTCCTGCCCTCCTCGTCTGCTCTGTGCGGCTTGAAAGGACTTATAATTAACTTGGATTGCAGAGCCACTTCAGAGATACTTCTATGTGGAGCAGTGCTTTTAGTGTTTTCAGTCATTTCTACGGCAGCCGCATTGCAGTTTCTCCTCGTGGGACTCAGGTATTATTGATCGACTTTATACACAGACTTCTCTAAGTGAACTTCACACTTCACGATTCCTTTATAAAACAGTCTGGTTGTTGTCCTGGACTCAGGTTCAACCTACAGCTGCTGCCTGTCTGTTCACTTCTTCTTCCTAATTTTATCCAGGCTGTTTAAATATTTGAGTTAATGAAGGTTCTGACTCTCTCTCTGTAACCAGAGCTGGTCATTCTCGATCCTCACTGCCTTTGTTTTTCACAGTGATCCAGTTTATATCTAATTTTCTTCGCTTATATACTGAAACTGCGGCAGCTTGAGATTGACTCAGTTCATCTTTGCCATTTCTTCAAGGTATGAAATAGCAGTGAAGCTGACTCTTCCTTATTTAAAATAACAAAGCCCCAAAAGACTGCACCACACCTAAACAGCATTTCCTAAATGCTGACTGTATGCTGCATGTGGTTTTCACTAAGTGTCTGAAATGCTTTGAAGGTTTTAGTGTTTTTTGGTAGTATAAGGATGTGCAAGCTCAGAATGAAAAGTCAATCTGAGGTTCCTTAAACCTGCAGTCTTTCCACTGGCCAACAGGGGGTGACATTTTGGTTGCAAACCCATGTCTGATTGTATTGAAGTGTATGAGGAAAAATGACTAAACTCTGATGTCAGTAAACACTTTTTTCATTGGTTTATGGTCTCAATAGCTACTTTTAAGTCTCACTGAAGATAAAATGACGTTTCTTTTGGAAATTATGGCCCCATTAGAGTCAGAAATCAGGGGAGGATCTAAGGTGTGGCTGTGTCAGGCAACTTATTTTCATCTAGAGGCCTTTTCAAGTCGCTTAGCATTACTCTAAACGTGTTTCCCTACAGATCCACATATTCTCACATTTTTTGAAAGCTTAACCGTCTACACACTAAAGTACCACTCTCACCTCGTAGGTCATCAGCACTGCCTGATCGCCTATTGCCAGGGATGAAGCGCAGACCCTGCTGAGGCTTCTGGGTAGTGTAGTGAACAGACCACTTACTGTCCCCGTCCCCTGCTGCACAGACAAAGACAGAGAGAGAGAGAGAGAGAGAGAGGGTGAGTGAGGCTGCTTTCTGGAATTTAATCTTGTTTCAGCAAATCTTTTCACACTCTGAGGAGCAGTGATAATGAGAGCTGCAGCACTCGGCACTATTCAAGGTGACCTCCACATCACAGGGCTTTTATTGTGAAAGAGCAGCAGATTGACTGTCTGTGGTGTTCAGTGGACAGATGAATGGACAGATGTGGAGCTCGAGTCTCAGCTTTCTGCAGTGTATAGACAGCAGAACCAAAAACACCTCTTAGAACACAAAGTAGGACCTTCTTACAATAACTTATGACAGATTTTGTTTCTATACTAAGAGTGATTTTTTGTGTTGTATTTCATCTCAACCTAATAATATTCAAATAAACAAGAGAGAAAAGATCATTTGTTGCCATTAATCAACTACATCTCTCTTTAGTCACATGATCTAAGTCATCACTGATGAGTGATGGCTGGTTGCTTATGTTCTGGCTTTGTTCTCATAGGTTTTGTCAATCAAAGACAAGTAAATAAACATGTAACTAAGACACTATTACATTTTATTCAAGAAAAGGTTATTTTAGTTTTTCTCCCGAACACAGCCTTAGGGGTTTAAACCAAACAATGGAAAGAAACATTGAGGGGACTGAAACGGTGATGCAAGTAGCTCTCAAGATCCTTGAATGAATGCCAAGGTCCTTGAGAAAGACTAAAAAGATTATTTAAGTTGTAAATATGGTCTTTGAGATTCTTGATACGATGCCATGAGGTTTTTTGGTGGGTTCTTTTAAAAGAAGTATGAAGACGCTGAAATATGAAAATGCTCTTCAGTAATTGGAAGTGGTCCGATAAATACTTTAGATAGTTCCAGAAGTGCCTAAGAAGGTAGTGTGGGTTTTCGAGAAGCCTCAGTGGTGCTTGAAGTTCTAGAGCATTAGAGATTCGATATAAGGCTTGCAGGATTTTCACTGGCTCTGAAAAAGAAGATGCAGTTCTTCTAGGAAGGCTTGAACAGTCTTTACAGGGTCCGAGTAATCCTCAAGAGGTCTGACAAGCTGTGCCAAGTTTTTGAGAAGCGATCACAGGTCTCTGAGAAGCTTTGATGATTCCTGTGGCAGGTACCTGGGTTCTTGAGGAGGTTCTTTATGTTAGAAGGATGAACCACCATGGAGTACCGAAATGATAAAGGGAGCATCCTGATTCATGAGGTTCTTCTGCTGGTCCTTGATATGAACCTGAATAAGCTAAGTAGCTCTTAATGGGGTCGCAGAAGTTCTTGATAGGTAGTGGTCCTTAAGCAGGCAGTAGACGTCTGTGGCAGCTTCAGTGGGTCATTGCAAATGTTCCAGTGATTCAAGATGCTCTTGGATGTTGAGGAGATACTAAATGTCCACACTGATCATCAAGAAGATACTATGGTTCCCTAATTATTTTTTCTGGTTGTCCTTGAGAAGTAACACAGGTCTGAAAAGAGATTTAAATTGTTCTTGAGGACATTCTAGAGGTCACTACGAGGTTATAAAGCTCTGAGAGATTTTATGGAGATTCCAGGGGTCCACGAGACCTGACAAAAGCTTTTAAATAAGCCTATATGGTTCTGGAAGAGTTTCTGGGGGTTAAAGGGTTAAAACCTCGAGAAGACATCCTAGGGGTCCTTGTGGAGATACCAGGACCCTTAAAAAAGTACCACAAATGCAGAGAAAGTCCTAAAATGATCTTTAATTAGGTTCTTGAGGTCAGTAAGATTGTTACAAGGCATTTAAAGACAGTCCTGGAGACCTTGAATAGGGTCTTTGAATGAATGCCCCAGACTATAGTTACAGATAATATAATCTCACATTTCAAATGCTGGTTAAATTGCTGATCTAAACTATGTTTGACATGATTTTTACATGCACCTGAGAGCCAATCAGAGGGTGGTATCTATGAGGTCATCTTTAGAGAGCTATAACTCACTCTACATGTACAGCTCAATGGTAAATCAATCCCTCGTCAATACAGCGGCACTCACCTCTGGTCTTACTGAGATATCTGAGGACGGATTTGATCGCCGTTCCAATCAGAACCATAACGACGCCACGCACTCGTTTAGACACACACACACCGACACACACACACTCCTGAGGCTGCAGCAAACAGAAAGAGAGCGGGCGAGCAGCAGCAGTAATGCAGCTCGACTCGCTGCAACGCCACTCTCCTCCCACTCCTCTCTCTCTTATTCTCTTTTTATGTCACTCGCTCCCCCCTCTTTCTTCCTTTCTTATCCAGACGCACACACACACACACACACACACACCCTGTTGGCAGTAAGCCAGCACACGTGTGTGTCCTTCATGTGTGTCGCCAGGTGATGAAGGTTACCCACAAATACTGCATTATCACACCGACACATGAAACATGATGCTTTGTAGATGAAGGGAGATGAAGAACCAGAATTCAAAGTGTGTGTGCGCCTCTGATGTATCCCTGTTCATCTTTTATTCTCTGTGTTCTCACGTTTCTATCTTTGTGAGGTCCAAAGAGAGTGAGGACATGTTGTCAAAGTGTGGACATCAGCCTTGACATCAGCATCTGAGGGATGAAATGAGGAAAAATGCCAAAATAAAACCCCCAACAAAAATCCTTCAGGGTATAACAGGTGCTAATGCACAACGAGATAACCAGATCCAGTAAATGAATAGATGCAGGTGGTGCATATTTAGTCTTTTTACAGTCAGATTTCTATCTATTTTTACAGTAACCTTTCAAAAGAATGATATAAATAAAGCAGAATTCTGTTTTCCCATCCATCCATCCATCCATCCATCATCCATCCACCCATCCATCCATCCACCCATCCATCCATCCATCCATCATCCATCCATCCATCCATCCATCCATCCATCCATCCACCCATCCATCCATCCATCCATCATCCATCCATCCACCCATCCATCCATCCATCCATCCATCCATCCGTCCATCCATCCATCCATCCATCCATCCGTCCACCCATCCATCCATCCGTCCATCCATCCATGCATCCATCCACCCATCCATCCATCCATCCACCCGTCCATCCATCCATCCACCCATCCATTTAATTAGCTCACT
>VOQK01044125.1:18175-29024 GCA_015052645.1 Benitochromis conjunctus
TCCTTTTTTGCTTAGCGGTGCATGTAGTTACCAGCATCTGACACAGTTTAACAACAGCCCAGGATCTCAAACTGTAAGTTCATGATCAAGTCAGTCGACATAAGTGTCTGGTCTCAGGTTAAACAAATTAAATCTTGGTTTAAATGTAGTCTTAGGTCCATCCAGTGCAGTCAAACCGTAAGATGGACATTGTTTCTACTGACCAGCGGGTGGCAACTCCTAATATTCAATTCAACTTAATTTCAGTGATAATGAAAACCAGATAATCAGGATGAATCATGTTTATGTTTTAGTAATGTTCCCATAAGCAGCTCTAATGTCTGTTAGACAGACTGCCAGCTCTATGGCAACAAGTAAAGACTAGACCCTGGTGGTGTGGGTAGTAAGCTTATTTTTCAGATCTGTGTAAGGCTGAAAAATTTTGCTTTTGGCGTTTCAGAGCATAGATCTGATTACCAAAAATACTCGACTTCTGTACGCGAGTGGCTCGCAAAGTGGTGCCAAAGTTTCAGCAAAATAATTTCCTAGAAATATTCAAATTGTGCTGTAGCGTTAGAAAGCGTATATCCACACAGGACGCCAACATATATTGTGAATGTGAGGTCACTTGAAAAATTCTGATATGATTGTGACGCATCATGTCAGATATTTATCAAAAGGTTTCAGAAAGTAAACACTTTCATATATTTTAATAAGAATATGCTTAAACGGCGCCTGTTAATGCTGATTTGATCCAACAGTAGGGTTCTTGGGATGCTTGCTTGTGTTTACGAGGTCACTGGGATCATCATTTTGGAAACCTCTGTGATGCACACAATCCTAAGATTCCTAAGATTCAATTCAACTGAATCTCAGTGATGAAAACCAGATAATCAGGATGAATCATTTATACTTTAGTAATGTTAACAGGAGCGGGAACAGGAGTTTGGGGTCCATCCGTCCATCTGCTTTCATGTCACTGGATCCAGGTCTTGGTGGCAGCAGTTGAAGCAAAAGTGTCCAGAACTCGTTCAGCTCCTTCCGCTCTTCTAGGTGGACCCTGACGTGCTTTTGAGCCATCCAAGAAGCAGAATCTCTCCATCGTGTCCTGGGTCTCCTCCAGTACAACACGCCTGAAATACCTCATGTAGCAATCGGGAGGCATCAGGAGGCACCCCTGTAGAAACTCTCCTAAACCAGCACTCCTCAGAGTGTTACTAACCACTCCTTATTGGTTATAGGTGCGGGCAAGAATAGATTGACCGGTACATCGACTGTAGCGGGACATCAGTGTCCAGATTGAGAAGGTCTGGTCCACAGGCTGCTAAGCCTTGGGACAGCTTTGGTTTTGTCTGTTTGCAGCTCAGCAGCATCTTGGTCCAAATCCAAACAGTTATTTGAAGCCTCTAAACGACTGAGTGGGAAGACAACGCATTCACACAGGTCTGCACCGTTATGTCTTCGCCCCACAGGAGAACCGAACCAACTTAAAACTCTTAAAGAGCTGCGCATCCAATAAGCCCCGATGAGTTACATTAATGAACTCACCACCATCTTTACTAAGGTCACATGTGCAGTGCAATGGGATGATTGGCTAATGCATTTCCCGTTTCAGCTGTTGATTGGCTTTTAAAGGCCAAGGGGCACCAACTTTGCCATTTCAAACCTCCTCCACAGATTTCTGTTCAGGATTTTTTTTGGGTGCCATGTCTCCTTGTCCGCGTGCCCCTCTTTGACAAGTTTCTTCCCTATTTTTGTGTTAATGTAGCTATTTTTTTAAATGTCTTGTCTGAGGGACTGTATTTCTGAGGGGTCAGGGGGGTCTGTTTTGAAACTTTGAATAAACCATGCCAAAGAAGAAAAATCTTCTTTGGTTAAAAAAAAAAAACAGGACCAGCTTGTTTATTCCTTTTTTTGGTTCCCTCTCAGAAATGACTCATTGTATGTCTCTGTGCATGTCACCGAGCTTAACGAATTTCAACACTTCCTCTCTGTTCCTTCCGTCCTTTTTCTCATGTTTGTGCCAGCACCAGCTTTCAAGAAGAATCCACCTCTCACTTTCTTTCCCTTCTTACTTCCCGTCCTCACCATCAGCTCCAGCTGTGGGACACAGCCGGACAGGAGCGCTTTCGTAAATCCATGGTGCAACACTACTACCGTAACGTCCACGCGGTGCTCTTCATTTATGACGTCACCTGTCCTGCCAGCTTTAGCGGCCTGCCTTCCTGGATAGAAGAGTGCCGGCAGCACTCCCTCGGCCAGGACATACCCAGGTACCCGAATCAACTCTCTGTATGCAAAGCTGTTTGATTAACTTGGACCGAACTCTTTGTGACTTTTCATTTGTCACTTTCCTCGTCTCCTCTCAGGTTCCTGGTGGGGAACAAGAGCGACCTCCGTGACCCCAGAAAGTCTGACAGCCAGGTGAGCCAGGAGCGGGCAATGAGCTTTTCCAAAGCCCACGGCATGATCTTTTTTGAGACATCCGCCAAGGATCCTCCAAAGAAAGGCACAAGCGGACAACAAGGTAACAAGCAGGCGCTGTATCAGCAGGACAATGTGGAGGACATTGTCACCGCTGTTAGCCTCAAGCTGAAGAGACAAAAGAAACCCCCGATAGCGAATTCCTTGGTGTACAGCGGCTCCTTTAAACTCGCTAACAAGAAGACTGAGAAGGAGCCGATGACCTGCTGCTGAGAGCGAGAAGGACAAAGCAAATCCAGTCACTCCCACACAGAACTTTAATATTTAAACTCTTAAAAATGCAAAATGTGCCACTCGGAAATTTAGTGTATATTTGTGATCAGTGTTTACAAAAGCTGCAAAATAAAATACTGTGAATGTAAACATCCATGTGAGCTTTCGGTGCAGTGACGCCGTTTATTTTCAGCGTGTGCGGTCTCACCGGCTGACCTCAGGGCTTTCTCATTTCCCTGTTTTTGTGCCTCCTTGTCTCCTCTCTCCTCTTTCCTTCCTGTATCTGAATGCCTACGATGCGTCTGGAGGAGAGAGGAGGCTTTGCAGGAGGGGCTACGAGTGAGGAAGCACAGGTGAATAATCTCCATCTGTGACCTATGCACGAATATGCAAACCACAGCCGGATGAGGACTCTATAAGCAGGTGTTTTATTTATGTTTTTAAGATGAATAAAAGAATAAAAATGCATGATATCCACACATTCTTGTCACCTTGTGCCCACTCTGCAAGTTGATTTAAAGCTAGAGAGATAATTTAACAGGAACTCTGATGGACTCGTTTGACAGATGGTGAACTATAACGATCAGCTTTACCACATCACGTTTAAGTCATGTAAAATAACAGCTCAGAAACAAGGATGTGATTTACAGGATACCAACGCTGAGTAAATACTGCTGAAAATGTGGAGCCATTACTGTGTCAGGAGGTTACTGCTCAGACAGAAATACAATGTAATGTAATAGTCTACGAGTAGTTCAACTTTCACCAAATTTAACTGAAAATTCTTTAACTCGGAGCAGCAGCGCACTCAGCTACACACCCTAAACTGGCCAAGTCACATTACACTTGCAGCTTCTTAAGCTGCTGTTATTCACTGACTGAGACTGAATATGCACCCAGGAACTGATACCACAGATCCAATATGACTGGATGCATTAACGCAAGGTACATAATCCTGAGGGCACACTGAGCTCTAAACAAGGTAGTTTACCTTAAAAATACAAATTCACACATCTTACCTCCGGCCTGTAGTGATATTTATCCGTATCAATCAGGGGTGTCAAACACTGAACCCGCCCGTTGAAGGGTCCAATCAGGCCCACTGGACCGCTTCAGAAAATGTGAAAATTGCAAAGCAAGTCAACAAGTTTTGTCTTTTACTTGTATTTTTGTTGGTCTAACAGCCAAAAAGTAAGCAACAGATTAACTGTTAAATGGCAAAAAATACGTGTCTGTTCCTTGTTCACTATAGAATTTCTTTTTCTTTTTTAAAGTGAGTCCACAGGAAATTTTCTGTAAATTAAAAAAAGAATTCAGGTTTTAATTATATGACCAAGTCCAGGTAAACTTTTGTGTATTTATTACTCAAAGTGTAAACCCAAAGAGTCGTGCAGGTGTGTTTATTTGAGGAAGTACTGTGGTTTCAGTGGCCTGCCCCACTTCAGTTCAAACTGGGCAGTAAGTTTGACACCTCTTCTGTGAGTTTCCTGGTTTTGGAAATGTCAGCTACAAAGGTGTGAGCCTTCTCTGGGATGTGATGGCACCAAAAAATAACTCCAGGCTTTTGGAAAAGGTGACTCTGTTACTCAAAAGAACAAACTTAGTATGATGTCGTGCAACGTCTTTTTTTTTTCCTGCTGTCACGCCCACCAACCATGTCACTGTGCCTCCATCCAATGAGTCACCGTGTCATTGGTTCAATAATATAAAAAAAAAAGCAAACATCTCTGCTTCTGGTTTCTCCAGTAGTTAAAAACTTTGAGTTTAAACAGCTGTGCCAGGGGTATCAAACATGCAGCCCATCCAAGAGTCCAATTCACAGAGTGAAATTTGTAGTTAAGTCAAAATTTACTCCAAGATTTCCAATAAGATGCTTTTCTGGGTGAAGAAGGAGGAGGCGTGAAAGTATTTAGGTGCTTTTATTGGAAAAACAAAGACATAAAATGTAGCGTTTTGTTGCCTTTCCTCTGAGATCTGTGATTTGTGGTAAACAGGTACAGACTCACTGAATGTGGAAAATAGTACTTAAATAAAACATTTCAGTCTGTTTATAAACGGATGCTTCATTAAATGTTTTCAGAATATACTTCTTTATTACAGAAAGGTCAAATTTATTTTCTAAACTGCTCTGTGCTGATGGATCAGATTAGTGCGAGGTTCTGGGTTACTGTTGCTTCTCTCAGGAGGATAAAACATATTTAACACATATTTGATGCACACTGATAAAACTGCAGGTGATTCACTAACGGTGTAATATGAGCTGGTGCTGTTTTGATACATCACCATCTCATCCTGCCAACGGACCCTGCATCAGTCATGCTCGGGTCTTGTGCATGATGTGGGCGTTGGAAAAGTGCATCACATGTGTTTTCATGACTTCGTGTCTAATCGATGATTCAGAGCTTGTCACGAGATTAAAGTCAAATAGCCAGACTTCTGCAGGTCCTGCAGCCGAACCACAGCCACCGTCCGGTGTTTAAGGACGTGTGCACACACGAAAGTATCACAGCTGTGCAACATTCAACAGCCCAGCGGTGGACGCGTCTCTCTAAATGCAGGAAAGAGGGGAACCAGAGGAGGAGAGGCAGTTTTCCTTAATCTGACGTTAAAACGGTTTTAAGTAAAATCCGATTTGCTGTCTTTATAAGTTTACTGCACCTTTAAACCGACCGAAAAAGCTCTATAAAGCTCCTGCAGGTGGGTTAAGAGAGGAAATACCTCCTGATATTTTCACAGTGTTTAGCTTGGAGCATGTAAACTTTGAACGGATAGTTTTAAACTGGGGACTGAAACTCTAAAAGGTTTAGGGACTCAGGAAGTGGCAGGGTCTGCTGTTTTGAGGTTTAAAGCTCTACTGCAAGCTGAATTTTGTAAGTCTTATAACACAGTATCCATTATATCAGAAAAATGCTCATGGAGGATCGGCTGAACACCGATGAGGTTTTTCCGTTAATATTGTAGTTTTTGTGATTTTACACCTTTGAATATAAAAAACCTGTATGTTTGCTTGTTTGTGAGGCGGTGCTATAGGAATAAAACCGAACATATTATGGGATGTTACACAAACCTTGCATACACATTATTACTGTCAGTAGATTTAGGAGAAATCAACCTTTGATAAACTATCACGCTGGCCTTGTGTTTTTATGGATGTCCAGATTTGATCTAGAGGCCAGTGTTTTGTCCTTGGCTGTGTCACTCCGTGCACACTCTGGCAGAGTGCACATTACGCAACCAGAGCTGACCGTTTTCGTGCAACTGAACTGGGATGTGATGCGCTTCAGCCTGCGGGATTTCTCCTTCTCACAGTCACAGCAGAGGCAGAGAGCAGAATGCTTTAATGAAGGAAGATGAGGATTATGTGACATATGCAGGTCAACATCTGCCTCAGAAGGATCCAAACACTAGCAGAAAATAAAAATCATAGCTCTGCTCATTCTTTGGCGCTTCAGTTCCTGCTTTTTGTGTTCTGATTCTCGTCTGCAGGGGGCGTGCTGGTGGAGCGGTCTGCTTTTGAATGGGGGTGTGCTCTGTTCCCATCAGCACTGGTGAGCAGCGGCTGAGCGGTGCCCATCATTTCTCTGTAAAACCTGCCGGAGAAAAACCCGCTCGCTTAGCTGCAGCTGATACCCGAGCAAACATGTTCTGCAGACGGGCATGGCAGAGAGTCGGGCCGCTGGCACGGAGGTCTTTCAAGCCGACACCCAGATACGGTGAGTCAGGACATTTAATGGGACTTTCCAGGAATTATAACAGTTGAGTTAATTTGAGTAATTAAGCAGACTTTATAGAGGAGTGTGTGCTCGTTAATTTTCTGCTGCTGCCAGTTCAGTTTATTATTATTATTATTATTATTATTATTATTATTATTATTATTATTATTATTTTATGATTTAGTGCTTTGTGAAGGGAAAGTAAAAGTCCCATAAAGAGACGCACTTACGGGCTTTCCAGTCGAGCTGCAGGAGTCTGATAAAGAAGGTGTGTGCTGGGAAACACACAGAAGAAGTGTACCACTTAAAATATTCCACATTTTAACTTTAGTTCGAAAATAAAGGATAATTAATAAATAATCCAGTATTTGAACAGAAATAACAATTAAAGGCGATTCTTTATGGTGCATCTAAGGAGTGTAGATGATAAAAATCATGTCCTAAATGCAGTTTATCTAGCTGACAACATTTATAACACATTAGTGAGCAAAACATCTGTTTTTCTGAATAATTATTTTTTAAATCTGAATCTGGAGCGCGTGCAAGGACGGAGATTTCAGACTGGCTCTGTTTTCACGCATGCTTGCCTGCCTGGCCCGGATCATCCTTTAGTTTGTGATCAGAGCTTTGTGGAATTCAGCCCGAGGGAAAGCTGCTGCTTTAATTTCCTGCTAAGAAATCTGTGGCAAAATGCTTGTGAACCAGACTACATCTGACCACGACAGAAGGTTTTTGTGTGTTTTTGAAGGCAAAAAAACAGAAGATGTGACGTGAAAGAAAGCAGGTGGATCCTGCTTTCTAACTGCACACCAGCTCAACACACTGCATCCTAAGTCTGCAGCAGGTCCCTTCCTGTTTGACCATCATGTCCTCAGACATGTCTATCTTGTCTGCTGTTCCCTGACATGCGTGTCTATGTGTGCAGGCTTGAACCCAGCAGCCAGGATTAAGTGATTACCTGTATAAATAACCTGTATAAGTAACCTGTCCCTGCACTGTGCTGCTGTGTCATTGGTATTAAAGCAGGAGGGAGGACAAACCTCAGCTCTGTTTTGGGTTTGTAATTCAGCGGTGCTGCAGTGAAACTTTGCACAGTGCATGAAAGTTTTGCCGTACATTTTGCACAGTGCTCTTAAATATGAAATCAGAAACGGAGACACAGAGTCAGCTTCGATAAAAGTTTGATGGGACAGTAAATAAAGCTGCAGTTTAGCACGAAGAGTGGGAAGAGGATTGAAAAGGTTGTGTCCAAAGATAAAACTAATCTAAAAGCACCTCTAAAGCTTACTAAAGCCATTTTTACAGCTCACACATGAACTCCAGACGATGCCGAGGAGTCACAGATTTCTCACGTGTAGCATATAAGTGGAAACGGTCTGTATGATGGTCAGATATACTATCACTGCTAGAAAAACCCTGGTTTAGTCAGACAGTTGCCTGCACTCATGCAGGTTCAATAGGACGTGACACAGACTTTGTATTACATGCATCTATCCTGTTCGGACTTTTATGTGTTTTTCTCACTGTTTACTTTTACTTTCACTCAAACTACCCATTAGGTTTAAGCTCTGAAAGCTCATTGGTTAAGTTTAGGCACTGAAGAAAAGCCTGCTTGGTTAGGTTCAGGCAGAACAGCTAAACAATTACATCAATTCAGTTTGAAGCTCGTTGAAGCCAAGGAGAGGCTGCAGATAGATTTAAGCCTTAGTAGTCTCTGGGTTCATCTGCATGGATGCATTCATGGTGTCATTTCAGCTACTTTAAAGGGAACACATTATTGCTTTTATTTTTTTATCTCTAGTTCTGCATGAGAGTAGCTTTGCTTGATCCACAGTTCAAAACAATCCTTCCTTCCAGAGCCGTGTGCCTGATGTTAGAGACGTCCGCTCTCTTTGACATCATCTAGAGCCAACAGTGGAAAACTGTTTGAAGCAGGCTGAACTTTTGTTTCACAGGGACAGTTTGCACCTCGTTATTTTAAACTTTTGTAAATCCTAATATGCACATCCACCTTTATAACAGTTAATATATGACAGAAAATGTGCAAAAAGCATAATTGGTCCCATGTTCCTTTCATTTGGTGCAACTCTTCTGAAGCTGTGAGGTTAAAGGGACGTTTATAAGAGAAGCCTTTTTCTCGTGTTATTGAGCTGAGGTTGAGTCTTGCAGGCACGGACAGCTCTGTTTTCAGTCTTTTTAAACAGCCTCAGCTGATTAAACCAGTTTCAACCCTGTGAAAAGCAGTGGCTGGTGAGGTATGTGCCGGATGACAAAGAACAATCGATAAAGTTTAAATGTCAGTCAGTGGAAAAGTCAAAAGTGACAGGATGGGTTAGGATTTGCATGAACACACACAAACAAAGACGGGCGAGATGTGCTGCACCCTGTGTTGTGTGACTGCACACTCTCACAGAGTGTGTGAGAGTGAGAGGTCCAGACAGGAAGAGATTAGACTGAGGCAGTGTGATTTTATTTATGCCACTCTGCTTGCACCACCGGCACCACCGGCACCACCAGCACATCTTTTTGCAGCTGCACTCATCGCCAACACGACAGCGGCAGTCCTGATATGTGTTAAAGGACTATTCCATATGAATTCAAGCCCATTGGATCATGTTGTTTGTTTTGATGCAAATCTGAGATCATCATTCAGGAAGTCTTAGTGTTTGTTTGTGTGTGTGTGTGTGTGTGCATGTGTGTGTGCCGGGGGTTTAATTTAAGCAAAGATTCAGTCTTTGGCTTGGCTGCTGCTAAATCTTTCCATCTCCTCTGCTACAAATGACCCGGCTGTATTGTGTAACTGGATTAAGGGATGGAGACATGTTGACGCTGTTAGCACTGTTCTTCATGCCCGTCGTGCTTCTGACGGAGCGACAGTTTTCTGAACAAAATAAAGCCACAAAGTATCAGAGCTGTCGTGGTTTCTGTCCATGACTCTCCAGTATTAGTACTGATTCTCATTTTAAATGCACTTATGTGTGTTTATATGAATAAATGTCTTTATTGCAAGCTCGCCAGATAACTGTACCCGTGTGTGTCTCTCCACAGCTCCGGTGCGACACATGGCCTTCGGTGTTCCCGGAGGCTCCACCAACATGACGTACTTTGTTTTGTGTGGCGGCGGCCTCACTGCTGCAGTCGTTTATGTGAGTATCAGATCAGGTTGTAGGCGATGGCCTGTAAAGTCCACATTTTCACCATGTGTGTTCTGCTTTGACTACTTTAAGCAGGCGTTACACAGTTTTCGGGTGAGGAACCTGAACTGCTTAAAAGAAAATCTTTGTGATCTTTTGTATTGATATCTGTTATTTGTGTTGTTTTCCTTTATATGAGCGGTGATCAGCTGCCCTGTGGTGCTGCTGCTCTGAAGTTTACTGCTCTTTCCTGATTTAGACAATGTAATAAGCAGGTGTTGATTTGACACTTTTTACACCGGATACCCTTCCCGATGACACCCCGAAGGGATTCATGTCTAAATTGAACACTCATGACTGCTAACGTTGATCTAACCAATTTTAAAAAAAACCTTTTTCTCACATGTTTCATTTCAAAAGCTGAACAAAGTTCGTGCCTCACATCTTGTATTTTTTAAAATCAGTAGTTAAAAATAAACAAATTCATGTTAAATTTCACATAAATAGAGGTGCATGTCATCAGTTCAGTAGCATCATTAAATTAATTTATTTTCCCTTAAAAAAATCATTTTCACCTGGTTGTTCATGTCCAATCAGAGGTGCCCATCCCAGAATAAGAGAACCACTGCCTGCTCTGCACCCGGCCTAACTCATCCCTGAAAAATGAGGTTAACCTGCACAAAACCACCCAGTACTACAGATCCACCATAGTTAACATGAGTTACAACATCCAAATCTAAGATGATCAAATGACACTTGCTGAGCAGTACCTGCCCTAAACGCTGTGTTTCACAGTTTTCTTTCTGCTCTTGGCTCTGTGTGATGTCACTCAGAGAGGATATCCCTAATATGGTCATCTCTGGCACACAAATCGCCTGCTGCTTAAACATGTGGTTTACAGGAGGCAGAATAATTAAATAAGACAGAGGATGAACTGGGAGGTTCAAGGTCCAATACAAGATGACTGAGGATTATTTTGAAGTGTTAGTCATGCAAAGCTACTCTTGTACAGTGCAACAATAGAAACACAGAGCTGGAAATGAAAGTAACTCGTCTCCTTTTTCTACTTTTCAATAAATCCGTATTTTTCTGTGTTATACATTAGTGTAAAAAATGTCTGCTCTTTCTTTTTACATCTTCATAGAACCAAAATCTCCTGGTGGGTTTTTTAATACTCATTTAAAACAGGACGATAAGCTGCTGCACTGGATCGATGCAGTTACCTGCTAGTTTTACAGGCTTCTGTCCTTGCTGGTGCAAACTGGGAGCCATGCAGTCTGAAGCCAGCCTGGTCTGCAGACTTTATCACAGCTCAGACCCTGGACG